>JAMZAV010004376.1:0-111441 GCA_024449915.1 Sweltsa coloradensis
AACGAGGAGCTATAGCCTCTACGTGGGTGGAGCTATAGCCTCTACGTGGGTGAGGTATAGCCTCTACACGGGTGAGCTATAGCCTCTACGCCAGTGAGCTATAGCCTCTACTGGGTGAGCTATAGCCTCTACGCGGGTGAGCTATAGCCTCTACATGGGTGAGCTATAGCCTCTACGCGGGTGAGCTATAGCCTCTACGCGGGAGCTATAGCCTCTACGCGGTCCACGCTAATGTGTTTTCTTCTTGTTTATTTACTTCAAAGGTGACTACATATTTAAGTTTTAGTTAGGGATAACTGGCCGACACCACTGATTGCACAGATTCTTTCCATATCGATACAAACTGGTAACAAACGGAAGGCTACTTTGGTACAACATATTTAACCAAAATTTGTTAAAATACATTTATTTTCTTTGATGTGAGTTGAGAAAATGTAGATGAAAAGCATAAAATGTAGCCCAGTGCAGCTGCACATTCTGCTGACATAATATTGTACAATTTGTGTTATACAGCGGAAAAAAGCATGCTCATGCTTTCAAGACAAAATTAGATAGCATATTTCCTCATTATTGCCAAATATCATTAACTAAGTAGGTAGGCCTACTGTATTACCGGCACATCAATTTTTACCAGCATAACATTAAAATTACTAGGAAAACGCTCAAGTCCCGCCGCGTTGATGGATGAGCGTTTTTTTTATTTTTTTTAACAACGAAAAAAGCGAAAAATGGCGATTTTTTTAATAGATAATTTTTCGATTACGCTCAAATTTCACACGAATATATTAATTCATAAAATTAAGGTTCTGTGAAAAAATCATTAAATCGGATAAGGCATGTAGGTTTTATTCTTCGAAGAAATGTTAAAAATTGAAAAAAATCGTAAAATTGCGATTATCATGAGAAATGATTTTTCGATTGCGCTTAAATTTCACACGAATAAATTAATTCATAAAATAAAGGTTCTGTGAAAAAATCATTACAATGGGATAAAGCATGTAGGTGTTACAAGTCGAAGAATGTTTTAAAAAATTTAAAAAATCGTAAAATTGCGATTTTCATAAGAAAACAATTTTTCAATTGCGCTCAAATTTCACACGGATATAATAATTCATAAAATTAAGGTTCTGTGAAAAAATCATTACAATCGGATCAAGCATGTAGATGTTATAAGTCGAAGAATTTTTTTAAAAATCGAAAAAAATCGTAAAATTGCGATTTTCATGAGAAATAATTTTTTGATCGATTTTCCCTCCGTGCAGTTCTTCGTTCAGAGATTTCATAGACCTCCATAAAATTTCATCGCAATTGGAGTATTGGTTTAGCCGGAATCGTGTTCACAGACACACAAAAATACAAAAAAAAAAAAAAGAAAAAAAAAAAACATTCCGGATTTTTTTCTCCAGTGTAGTGAAATGGAATCTTCGCTTCGCTCGCTACGCTCATCCAACAAAAAATCTGAAATGTTTTATCATTCCTCAAAAATCAAAACAAATAAAGTTAAAAATACCTGTTCTGTTTGATACTTCTATATAATTTCAGATTCAGTAATGCATTACGGAATGTATGCTTTCTCCAAGAGCCACCGCCTACCGACCATTATTTCCAAGGCACCAGGCGTACAGTTTGTTGGGCAGAGGCGTGGATTCAGCCAGGTAATGATTCTGTAATATCCGTGTACGATATGTTTAGATTGGAGAAGGGTTGACAAGTTGGGAAAGCATAGAGAACATAGAGCCCAGCCTGAAGGGCTGGGGGCAACAAAACTTTTCACTTGCTGATGACAACTCAGCAAATTTAAAGTTGTTTGTTAATTAATCCACGACGCGTTTCGTCCTTCTGGGACTCGTCAGGCGGATGGTGGCCACTAAAAATCAGCTAACTACATACAAACAAAACTCACAACACATAACCAAACCTGTGGTAGGGCCACGCAAGAAGTAAATTCTGCATGAATGTTGTCATCATCAGCAAGGTTATTTCACACACCATTCATACTGAGCTACACCGTCAGCACAACTAGGAAGGGGGCTTCCCTCCCAACTCTGGTGCTCGGGAGACAAAAGATCCATGACTTACTCTGGATTCGAACCAGGACCCTTGGCAACAAGAGAAAAGCTTCCCCTTTCTGTTGTTGCTGGGCAACGGTGCCTCTTCATTCATTCTAAGAGAACAGGTTAGAGACAGGAAGGATGGAAAGTCACAAACCAGCACAACCAGTGAGGGGGCTTCTCTCCTTGACTCTGGTGCTTGGGCAAAAAAAGAACCATAACTTACTCTGGATTTGAACCAGGACCCTTGGCAACGAGAGAGGCTGTCCAACTAATTGTGACTGGGATCCGAAAACAAAAGTAAACAATACTACAAGTTGCAAACTCTGGGCCTAGTAGTAATGAGAGAGAGTAATGTTATCCAACTCTATGCAAAAATTTAAATGTTGTATAACCCAAAAATAGGCGCAAGCATACTGATCTAATATTTTTATATAAGTTTCTAGTTCTACATAATTATTTTGACTCTCAGCTTTTAGATCTAGTAAATTTTCACGTTCCTGCAAGACCAACATGAGACCTACAGACTTTCCATCTGCCAAGAAGCAGACCAGACATTTTTAGAAATTTTGCCTACTAACCGTACCCAACATACTTACAACCAATTAGCTATAAAACTTATCATCCATCCAGAAAATTGACATAAATCAACTAAATTTTCGAATTTTAAAAAGTTTTCGTCGGATTATTGAGTTGTAGGCCTATAACATTGTCAATCAATTCAATTTTAATGCATTTTATTCCTGCAAATATACATTACATCAGATAAGTAGTAAACAATACAAAGTTATGAGCATTCCTGTGATGACAAAAAATATATAAAATTACACAATAGGTGCCCGCGTAAGAGAAAACCTCTTGTGTGCGTTTCTGTCAAAAATAATACACATATCATTTTTATAATCGTCATCAAGTATTCTATTTGTATTTCGTCAAGTATAATGTTCTTTGTGCCCAAATTTTTTTTTTTGTGTCTGAGTACATATTTATGAAATTGTAATGTAAAGCCTACATCTCACTTGTGGAGCTTGTTCTGTTGTTGGTTGAAAATAAAATAAAATATTGTAGATTTGATTAATTCTATGTTGACTGATTAGGATTACTGATTACGGTAGATTTCTTATTTAACGTCCGTTATTGCTTATATTTTAGTGAACACAATAATTGTCAATGAGTGGTTGATAAAAGATGGATTATTTTATTTTACTTATTTAGGCCTTACATAAGATTCAAATTTCAAACCCACATAACCACCCGTAACGACATAACCTTAACGATAACATGTTTTGGAAATGATTTCTTCCCAGACGGACCTTCTCAAAGTCAACACGTTGTACGAGTGTGGGCGGCGGCCGGTGTCCCCTGACCCGATACCAGAACCCCCGGTGCCGAAACCTGGTGAGACCATCAAACCTTAAGCCTGAATTAGACGATTCAACGTTTCCTCCAATCACTTTAATTCAAGTTTTTTTTTTTAGGTCTTGAATTCAACCCATTGACTTCAATGTTTGAGGCATTGAATTGAATGCAACTAATTTTGTTTTAGAGCATGTCCTGTTTTTGTTCAAGGTTAAATCAAACAGCCAATCAGAATACATTTCATCAATCATCATTATCGGAATTCTTTGTTGTCATGATATCACTACTCCAGCCATGGGGTACTGTAGAGTGAGAGAAAAGTTAAAAACACAAAAGACAACTGACAAGGGCTGGACATGGTACATAGTTGTTTTGATATGGTTGGTGCCCATGTTTAAGGTTGATCTATCGGCCTAATTAATTAAAAATTAAAGTTTAACAAAAACAATGGACATAGTTTAACAACTATAACAACAGTACGATCATCTGACATTTCCAAAAAATAGTATTTATTTATTTTGGTTAAGAAGATGCCTAATATAGAAGATTGTATAGTGAAATTATTTAAATTAATGACGTATACCCCAAACATATTCCTGCTCATAACTTTTGAGTTGGAAGGCTAATTTTTTGCTATTGGTAACACATACTCTTGCCTACAAACTGACCTACTTGGAAACATTTTTTCGTTTATATCTTGCACGGTACAAATTTTTCTTCCCGGTACAAAGTTAGTATTTTATAATGGTGGAAAAAATATAATTTGTACTGTGCAAGATAATAAAGAGATTTTTCTTTCAATTATGTCAGTATGTGGGCAAGAGTATGTGTTACCAATAGGAAAAAAATTAGCCTTCCAACCCAAAAGTTATGAGCAGGAATATCTTCTCTTCTTCTTCTCTTATGCCCACATCGACATATTTATGTCATCATGTGTCTTGACAACCAGTAAAGATAGGACTCCTGTTCCCTCCTGTCCATACCCCCTGGCATTTCCCCATAGTGTCCTTTCAATGTAGCGCATCTAAATAGATGTTGTCTGTCCTGTATTCCTTCACCACAGAGCTTACACATGCTGCTCTCCATCACACCTATTCTGTGTAAGTGCTTTGCTAGCAAGTCATGGCCGGTATCTAGTCTAAACTGTGCTGTTGTAGTTCTTCTTTTATAATGGTTTGTCCTCTCATTTCCTCCTTTCCTTGTTTTAACTAGCTCACTCCACATTTTATTCTTGCCTTTCTCCTTCCATGCTTCTTTACCTCCGAGTTGCTGGCTGATTTCAGATGGGATTTAGCTGATCTGTATGAAATGTTGTTTATGAATTGCTTGGTTTTACTTCCCATTTTAGCGAGGAAATCAGCCTTCTCGTTTCCGTTTATGCCGCAGTGTGCCGGTATCCATTGTAGCATAACTGTGTTACCTGCATTCATCAACCTCAGGATTCTTATCTTGCAGTTTCTTATTTCTGCTTCTGTTTCTTCTCTACTCACTATAGCCTGGATAGATGCTCTTGAGTCTGTTAGTATCACCACCTTCCTTTCTCTAAAGTATTCAATCTTCTCCAACGCTTTGCTTATTGCTCTCATCTCCCCATCAAAGTTACTACCATTTGATCCTGCTGGGAATGATTCCTCAAACTCTCTACTGTGTATTCCTGCACCTGCATTCCCTTCTCCTGGTGTTGCTGATCCATCCGTGTATATATGCAGCCACTCCTTCTCTGGGTATTCTTTGTGAATAAATCTTAGTGCCAGACTTCTCATATGCTCCTCTTGATAGTTCTTCTTTTTCTCTTGAATTCCTTCAATGTTTAGTTGATGGTTTATTTCCAATGATGACATATGAATGTTTGGTTTTCCTATTTCTTGTCTGTTTTCAGTTATCACTTCCCCCATTAACTTTCCCACTACATTTTGTGTTTTAAGGCCTTCTTGCGGATCTCTGTCCCAATAATCTACATCTAAGCGAACCATTTTTTCGTACAGGCTTCCAGCTGCTACATTTCTCCTTGCTTCCAGTGGTGGGGACTTCAGCTACTGTTTCCATTGCGGTGATAGGTGTGGTTTTCACTCCTCCTGTTATGATCCTCAGGGCTTTATTTTTGGATAATGTTTGAGCTTGTCCAAGTGTGTTTAGAAGTGTTTAATCAACATGGCATTTCCATATTCCAACACTGGACGTATGTATGTTTTGTATGTCGTAGATAGCGTATTGACATTGGCTCCCCACGTTACCCCTGATACTCTTTTCAGTAAGCCAGTCTTTTATTACTTAATTGGCACATTCTGTCGATATGGCTAGACATCGTCATTTTCTTATCCATCATTACACCAAGATAGATTGGGTCTTCTTCGTATTTTAAGCTTACTCCTGTATATTTTAGGTTAAACTGGGGCATTGTTCTTCCTGTTGTACAATAACTGTATACTGTTTTTGTTTCATTCACTACCATCCCATTTTCCCTGGTCCATTCTTCTAATGCTTGCAATGCCTTGTTCATTTCTAACTCCATTTTCTGTACGTCTCTGTCACTATACCACAGCACCACATCGTCTGCAAATAACTTGATCTCTACCTCGCTTTTTCCTGTATATATTGCGCCAAGTCGTTTATATATATCAGGAAGTAAGTAGGGCTTGTTACTGCCCCTTGTGGTACTCCTGCCTTGGTTTTTCTATACCGTGATCGTTTGTTGTTGCATCTTACTCTTATATATCTCTGACTTAGAAAGTTTTTACTCCATCTGTAAATGTTGTGTGGTACTCCCATCATTTCTCTATCTACTATATCAAATGCAGTCTTAAAATCAACATAAACTACCAATGTAGATAACTTCTTATTGAACCCTTCCTTAATATCCTGCTGCAAGTATGCCACCTGGTCTAGTGTCCCTCTGTTCTGCCTAAAACCTGCCTGCTCCTTTGCCAACACTTCATTCGACTCTAAAAATGTTTTTAGCCTATAGTTGACCATATGCTCCATTGTTTTAGCCATCATCGATGTTAAGGCTATTGGCCTGTAGCTTTCGACTTTTGAGCTATCCTTCCCATTTTCAGCAGTGGTATTATCTCTGCTTTCCTCCATATATCGGGAATATTGTATTTCCAGATGTTATTAAAGAGATTTAGTATTGCACTTTTACCTTCCTTACCAAGGTTCTTTAGAAATTCCGGGTATATCAGGTCGACTCCCGGTGATTTTTTAATTTTAAGCCTTCTTAGTGCTTCTTCCAATTCGCTCATTGTGAAAGGTGAGTTATAGTCTTTTATGTCATCCACAAATTTTTGGAATTCTACTTTAGTGTGCTTATTTTTCTTTGGTTTTGCTTGTTTAGCTTGAAATTCACATATCACTTCTGCCTTCCTCTTATCATCGTGTATTTCTTCTCCATTGTGTACTAATAACTCATTTTTGTTTGATCTTTTTCTTTTGGTTATTTAATTTAGAGAAGAATGTATGTGCCCTTTTCCCGTCCTTTTGGTAATCAATATTTTCTACAAATTCTTCTAATGCCCTCTTTTTGCTCTCGAGTATGGCCCTTCTTAGTTTTGCTTGTCTTTTCCTTAGCTCTATCATATCTTCCATGTTTTGTGTTTTCTCAGCCTTCTTCCTTGCTTCATCTCTCTGATCTTTGAGCACTGAGAGTTCATTATTCCAAAATGGTTTAAATTAAACCGTTTTGCTTTGCCTCTAGGTATATGTTTTTTCAGCTGCATCTTGTATTATTTTTATTATTTGTGCATTCTCCCTGTCTATGTCCTCTTCAGCCTCCCTCTCATCAAATGCCTTTTCTGTGTCTTGTCTAAACCCCTCCAATTTGCCTTTTTTGAAATCCATGTGCACTTTGTATCCTCTTCCTCTTTGCTTCCTTTTCTCTAGTGACTAATATCATTTTATGACCTGCTCCAGTAGGGATTCCAGATTTTCTTGTTTAAACCTCGTCTTGTAGATTGGCATGGGTAAAAAACTAGATCAGGTCTTGACAGGTCTCCTTATATGACAGAAAAGTGAATGGGTCCTCTGGATTTACCAATATTAGCGGATTGCTGTCTACATATTCTTCTAAAATCGATCCTACTCGTGTCGTTTGTTTATAATTCCAAAGTGTGTTTGGTGCGTTAAAATCCCCAATTAAATTGCATTGCTGTCTATATCGACTAAGTCTAGTAGTTTTGTTTCATTTCTGGGTGGGTATATACAATGATGAATTTGTCTTGGTGCCATTTTTCCATATTTCCATTTGAACAATCTCGATTTTGTCGTTTTCCTCCATTGCGTGTATTTCTTTGAAACGGCAAGTGATCCCCACCCCGACACCAACTAGGATGCCTGAAGAGATTCTCCTTTGTCTTTTTAGTTTGGTACATCGTAAATCCTTGTGTATAAGCTTCGTCATTTTATAGTCTTCAGTAATAGCACCTGCTTCCGTTATTGCGAATGCGTCCACATTTCTATCAGCGATTACTTTTTTAAATTCAACATACTTATCTTTGGTGATTCCACCAGCGTTCCAGAATAAGAATGTACATTTATTGCCCCTAGAGGGGCATTTTGTGTTCTATCCATCTTCCTATTAGACTTATCTCTCCGGTTATCAAGCGCTGGCATCCTTGTTGTCAGTCGTTTCGTATAAGCCAGGGGGCATGTGAAAGAGTTTTTTAAACACTAAATACTCTTTGCGGACGCGACTGACTTCACCCCCAATATGTCTGGGGGCAAGGATACTATTATTGATTCACTTCGTTCGGGTACCGTATTCCGGTATCCGGCATCATAAATTTCACTATGATCGTCTATATTGGCCCATTGAGCATACTGCTCAACCCAAAAATAAATAACAAATAGTTTTGGCAATGTCAGATGTTCATAATTGATAAACTAGGTGGTAAGTTCGTTGTTTTGATAACTAATATTTGGAAAATTTTAATTAATCCAATATATTCACCTTAACCAATCAGCTTTCCATTAAAAATCGCGATGCAGTACCCCTAAAATCAATTTATTTTTACAAAATGGGGTGCGGAGCGCACCTCAGTGAAAAATTCACTGCTCTTACAAAAATAACCCAAATTACTTAAATTAAAAAATAAAATAGACTAAATAAATGTCTAGAGGGTATAAACTTAGCTACAAATTTTTCTTGGTGTAAAAATATCACACCCCTTATCTCGTCATATCATGCAAAATATTGCACAAGGCCGTCGCCGTCACTAGCCCCTACGCCGCCATACCGCCTACGAATGCAAACATATCTCTCCTTCAAGCATAGACACGCTAAAACTTGACCTAGATACGAGCCAAACATATTGTTGGATGCAGCAAAATGTGTAGAGTACATCGAGCATGTTTTCTTGGTGATTGGACGAACCATTCTCATATAACGACCGATAATGTAGCGCGCTGTTCCAGCCCGTCGATTTGACAGACAGGTAATTCGGTGGGCACTACATGCAGCCCGTTGAATCGAAGCTCGGGAAAGCCAGGGGTTAAATGGTTGCGACTAGATTCAATACATTGAACCAATGGTTAACCAGTATAAATACTAAAAAGCCCTTCAATGTTCTCTTTAATGGGCCTTGAATTCAAACTTTGAAATCAAGGGATTGAAGGCAACATTGAAACATTGAACCGTCTAAATTAGGCTTAGACAAGAACACATATATTTATTCAGTGGGTGAATTAAATTCTCAGAACCAACCCTGCCATATTTTTATCACCCCCCCCCCCCCCCCGCTTCGAAATAGTGCAGGCGAAAGACTACCTACATTCTACCCAAGGACTGGAGTCAGTACATGCAAAATAAATAAACAACACATTGAAGTAGATCTATGTATTATACAGTATACTTTTCAACGTTATGTAAAGCACCAGGTAATAGTATTAATTAAATGGTAAAAAACAATCTCTAATATATGTAAGAGTAGCCTAGCCAACATCAATGTGTTTTTATACTACATAGCAACATATGGCATAACGTACAGTAGTAGGATAGCTTTGCTAAAATAAAATCTACTATAGGCCTCCACCTACCCATATTGAACGTGAGTGGTGTACTGACACATTTTGGTGGCACTTCTAGATAGAGGAATGGTACTAAGACGAGGGTTAATAAAGAAAATCAGCCAGCGGTTTAGCCGAGGTCGTTTAGCCGGTTCCCACACGAACACCGAAGCAAAGCAACCTTCGGGCGTGGTCAAGGGTAGAATGGGTGAATGCTCTGCCCCGAAACACATGTATACCGCTGGTTAGAGCAGACTGAGAGTTCGAGAGCTAGTGTAACGGCTTCGTTCTCCTCGACGTTTGCTCGGCAGTCCAGGTTAGTGGAGGAACCTATGACTGTCAAGGTTATACCATCCTTTTGAATGGGACGTAAAGCCGTTAGTATCTTGGTACTTTTCTAAAAGAGTACCTAGGTTACTTGCCGGTACCTGGTTTTCCCTCCTCTCATTCTGTTCATACTTCTTCCTCATCTATCACCAATCATCGTCTCGAATAGCTTTGGTGCATTAATGAGACGTTAAGCAAAATCAAATCAAAATAAAGAAAATCATCCAGGGAGCCTATGTAGACTAGGTTGCTATAATCCACCAACTAGACCTTGCTGTGCTTCCAAGACACGTGAAGTTAAGCAGTGGCGGTTAGTGTACTCACACACCCTGTTTATTCTTATTGTGAATCTAACAAAAATGTTTTGTGCATTCTGCTGCTCTAGAACGCATAAATTACCACCAAACATTAACTTGAAGGCAAAAAGATTCGGGGGCAAACCCCGTTTACTGATCGCCCCGCCCAACATTGCTTCTCACTACGGGATGGAGCTGATGCCTATTTTACCTGAAACTAGATTGTATTATATTATAGTGAAGCTATCCTACTAGGTATTTGATAGTATGCTGTCTAAATAACAGGAATAGAAGAAGAGAGAAATCTACACTTTTATTTTATATACTAAGTAATCTTCAAGCTTGATTGATCTGTTTAATGCAGTAGGCTATATGTATCTTTAAAAAAATAAGTTCTTGCTAAAAATACTACAAATTCATATAATTTTAAATTTTAATGCCTAAATTAAGTTATACTTGACTAGTTGATAGAAGATTAAAATAAGTGATGACATCGGGTACCTGGAAACCGGATACAACTTTTCACACCGGTTCTTTCTTGCTTTCTTTATTTTTTTTTAAAACAATGTGTTGTTTAAAATTTGTAGTAAATAATTGATAAATTAAATTTAAAATTGCATTTCTTTTTGGTACGTAACTACGTATCAGCACCTTCTTTGTTTCTCACAGATTGTGAAGTTATTCAGCTATGCTAGAGCCAGGCCCATTCCACTCCACAATAGGCTACGCGTGTTTAAGGACGTGCGCATTGTTTGAACTTTAAAGAATGATATTAACGGGCACTTTTGACCTGCTGATTGTAAATTATAACTAATTAAAAATTAAAATTAAAAATTATATTTAAAAAAAATCAATTTTCTTAAGAACCGGTTCCAAACCGGTTCCGGAGTGCAGGAACCGGTATTAACTTTTGGGACTCGATGTCATTACTAATTAAAATAAAAAACCTGCTCGATCAACCAATTGAGAACACCGTTGTGATGTTAGATGGCTGCATGGACAACAATCGTCACTGCGACTACTGGGCGCGGGAAGGCGACTGTAGACGGAATCCATCTTGGATGTTGGTGAACTGCGCCAAGTCTTGCAAGCAGTGCGGCGAGCGGTGCGGCAACTACAACAGGCACTGCGACAGGTGGGCCCAGCTCGGGCAGTGTTCGCGCAACAGCGATTACATGGCGGTCTATTGCGCCAAGGCTTGCCAGCTTTGTACGGGAGGTAAGTTCTAGCTGTCATGGCTGGAAGCAGAATGGTGGTACTAATAGTTTTACTAGTGATACTGAGTGGGTACTTTAAATAGCCTACAAAATTCTTTAATTGTTATTTCACAACATTACAAAAATTATAAATAAGAAACTACTGGTAGAACAGGTAATTTGATTATTAAAAGGACTTATTTGGACTAAACACTGTTCTTAGATAATTTTAGAGGATATTTTGACACTTTTGACTTGAAAAGTCAAACTTGAAGTCATGTTTTTTAAAAAAAAATATCCTATTAACTAAGAACAGTGTTTAGTCCAAATAAAATGCAAATGTAGGCGACAGGTAAATTTAAATTATTGAGTTAAAAAAGTGTAGTGCGGACTGCGGAGTGTCGCCTTTATGCAAAGTCACGTTCAAAAGTACATTTAAAGTGCTCACAAAATACAAAATACAGTAGTAGGCCTACTCTTTAAAATTGGAGTGGTCAAAATAAGATGCAGCCATTACTCAAGAGGGGGAGGCTATGATTGAGTAAATACAGTAGGGACCCACAGCAAATAATATTCAATTTTAAATAAAAATTTATAATCCTTTTATATAACAAACCCAAGAGTTAAATGTACATAGACTTTAGGCCCAAGATAATTTATCGATGATCAAAAGATTTTACAATACAGTACTGAATATTGATAGATAAAATCAACATCTTTGTCCATCTCTAGGGTAACTTACTAGGCACAAACAATCTACACTATAAATAAAAACTTTTACTTTTCAGTTCCGAGCGACAACACGGGTTGCAAGAATCACAACAAGTACTGTAATGCTTGGGCATCAAGTGGGCAATGCAGAAATAACCCCAGCTACATGCTGAAGTTGTGCAAGAAGGCGTGCAGACAGTGTTGAGACATTAACAAGATCATACCATAATCATCATCATCATCATAACATAATACAGAAAAACCCCTATGGATCGTTCCCGGATCGTCCGTTTTCCCGCCATGATCGCTATATTTGAAAAGTTTTTGCAAAAGTCCCATTTACACAATGTTAAAAAATTCCCGCATCCACTGTTCCTCAATCGATTGTTTTCCTCGCTGTACCGTTCAAAATGTTGTGTTTCTCAATGATTTACCTAATGTATCGTTTTCGCCGTTGATAAACACCAACCGACGGACGAAGCACTATTTCCTGAAAGACAATACATCATCGACAGCGAGCGCGATGTTTTGTAAGCTGTAGTCAGGTTCACTTCACCTCCCCGCCCGCCGGCAGCTGCCGCCTACTAGACCGGTTACCCCTCCCCTCCCGCTCGCGCAGCCAGCGGCACGGCTCTCTTCTCTCCTCTCCTCTCTCGGCCTGCCTGCCAGCTCATTCACTACAGTGTATTTCTTACGCGAATGCGATAATAATAATTACAAGATCATTGTTTTCAATCAATGATGATGTCAATAGAACACTTGTTTTAACTGTAGCGCGAGTGTTATATAAGTTGAGTTGCCGTGTCTTATTCTCGGATATAACACTGCCGGCTGCCCTTACCAGCTAGCCGTGTACTGCAACATTTGAAGCTGAGACGATCTCGACCTTGGAGACCCGGACCATTCCCTAGGGACTTCAAGGATGCAGTTCAGTTGCCCGTGCAATTTTCTCTCGTCGCAAGCACGATTCGAAATCGTAGTAAATATCGTTCCCAGAGTCAATGAAGAGATACAGGGAAATGTGATCTTCATGCACGGAGCATTGATCGATATCAACGGAAAAAAACTTAATCTTCTTTAAACACAAGTACAGCGCGGACGATAGGGCGCAGCGTACGAGAAAACAGACAACGTGACAATCCATTCACCAAGCACGTGCATGGTCAGCTGTGAGCTCTCGACCGACGAGTATATTCTCGCGCCGCCGATTCCCGCGGCTGTCTCTCTCGCACTCATAGCTTACGCGCCAACACACCCGCGCATGAATCAACACTCGTCTATCATCGTTGTTGATTTTTATTTTTTACCTCATTAAGACAAGCTTTTTATTTTCTTTACGTACAACAATTTTATATAACTGTCTTCTGAAAGTCGTAATAGATACTTGATATATTATTATCCAGATATTTTGAGTAGGCAATGAATTAGACTGAAAATTTTCAAAATTCATTATTTTGTTATTTTACTCAATTTTAGGCATATTACATCGTTTTATTGGTTTTCCCGTTTTGACCGTTTTCCTCACTGCATCGTTTTTTTGTAAGCTACCCTGAAAAACGATACATAGGGGTTTTACTGTAACTATCAACGAGTGATAGTCGAGTAATGGTTAACACTAGGGTCTAGTGAACTTCGTTTACTGTAAATGCTAAAAATGTAGAATGTATTTGGAGCTTTGTGAATTGACCAACTTTCCATGGGTTTTCGATGTGTCTGATTCTGATTCAGGCACTCATTTATTGTAAAAAAATAAAATGTTTGCTAGTTTGTAGCAAAATTGGACAATAGGGAAGTCTCATTCATAAACTTTTTTATCATCATAAGAACCACGTTCTGTAGGCCTACAATAAAATAAGTTTTTACTGTAAATTGAAGAATATTTTTATTTATTAGACGAGTGAGCACAGTGACTGAGTCTCACAAGTCACAACGGAAGTCAAACGGCACAAGATCTGTGTTTTTGTTGGTGAGTGAGTTAGTTTGCTCCAGAACAGCCAAACGGCTGAAGAGATTGCGCTAAAATTTCAAACAGACATCCGGTACAAGTATTTAGTCATTAGTGTGTAGTTAACATTTTGAGCAAAATCCGTTACGATTTAAACTCACAAAAAATATGCAGAAAATGTGTATGATTTAATTTTTAAACGACAATGGTTACATTCTTAAAGAAATCATTTTTTCAAACCATGTTTGTCAGGCTGTGGGTGCATGCAGTGACCAAGATGTATTGAATCTTACACGCTCAAGGTTCCCCAACATTTTGCTGGGAGATTGAGTAAACCTTGCAATCTTTACACGTATTTCGTACTGGCTATGTTTTCCATAGCACTATACCTACCTATATGAATTTCAAAACATGTTCTGCATTTTTTTAATACAATCCAGAAATAAAAATTCTATCTTGACCGTTGTTCGAACCCGGGTCTCCACATTCCCCCTTAGCGACGTCATATCGCGATAATCGTGCAATATTATTTTGCACTGAATATCATGAAAAATCGATAAACCGTCATATTGTCGTCTCTTTATCGTCGTTTGACAATTTGGCTTGGTTTTCTATTGATGTTAGACAACCGACCATCATGTGGCATTTCACAAGTGTTTGTTACGGTATCTGTTAGTGTTAAGGGTACTTTACTGCAGCCATTATGTCATCTCACCCTAGTATTTACATGGTACACTTTTTTGTAAAACCAACTTTTAATCAGAGGCAGGTTAGCCCTCATTCAGTATCTGTTTGCAATCGAGTAAATACGGAGATCCAGTCACTTGTTTTTACCAAATTATTCCACTTACTCTCTATCATATTTAACATAAATACTGTTTCAACTAGGCGCCGCATAATCAATTAGGTAGTTATGTATACATTATCACAACACATATTATTTGGATTATTTGTAACTAGTACCCAATATTCGTGAAATAGGCTGGCAATTGGAGAAGGTTCATGTTTAAATGTTTGAACTTTGTTAGAATTGTGAAATTACTAGGGCTGTGCGAGCAGGGATTTTTTAAGTCGAGCGAGATCGAGCGAGAATTTGAAAAAAATCTTGAATCTCGAGCGAGATTCGAGATCGACGAGATCCGAGATCAAGCGAGGTCGAGCAAAATCGAGCGAGATCGAGCGAGATCGAGCGCACTGAAATTGTTGTAGGACCCCAAAGAAAGAATCGCCTACACAAAATAATTAGGCCTAGGCGGCTTCAAAAGTAAAAAATAGGCCCTAGGGCCTACTTAAAAATAATATTTAAAAAGTAAACAACATTTCTCAGTTCAGTGCATAGGGGCCTAGGGCCTAGGCGTGGAGTAGCCAAGGCCTAGCCCTAGCCTATCTATGGCAGAGGTCCTAGGCTACATGTTGAATGAAATATAATTTTTGTTTAGAACTTTATTAGTTTAATCACATTAATTTGGTAGTGAAAATATTTAATAAGTAACAACACCTGGCAGTGACCTCAGTCGCAACGAGATAGGAATGTCGTAAGAAAAACCGATAAAGTAGTTTCTCCGTTAGAGTCGATAACGAGTCGATAAAGCGCTCTCTGCTCTCTACCGCCAACTTCACAAATCACGCTTCAGTTCAGTAGCTCACTCGATAGAGTGCGCTACCAGTGACCAGTCAAATGCGCGATCTGTGTGCGCGTCGACAGACGCATGCGCGTTGGCAACGAATTTGTGAAATTTCGACTAGGCCTAAAATAAAATGTAGATGGATGTCTTGTTGTCACTAATTGGGTGTATGCTAGCACTAGAAGTACCTAGCCTAGCTTTCGTTCTGTAGAACTTCTCTAGAGGAAAGTGTTTTAAAGTGAAGCCTATTTTATGCGTCATTTGTTAGTAGGCCCTAGGCCTCCGATCCGCGGGTTTATCAAAGCTCCGATCACGGAATGGAACCGGGACTCTGTTAGGCCTAGGCCTACAGCCTTTGGCCTAGGCCCAGCTCGTCTAGGCCTAGAGATTTCTCGACAATGTGGCATGGCAATATGAAATTATTACGCAAAAATCGGGGAATAAATATTACTTTACCACGTCGCATAACGCAAGGTCCCGCATAATTACGACCACCGTGGTTCGTGACGGAGATATCTCGAGACTAGATTTTTCGAGCAATTTGAGATTGAGATCGAGCGAGACTCGTTTTTCCGAGCAGTATGATCTCGAGATCGAGCGAGATTCGGGCAGCACTTTAATCTCGCTCGAATCTCGAAAAGTCGAGACTCGCACAGCCCTAGAAATTACAAATTTTCAGAAAAAGTCAGCTGTAAGGACAAGGATGAAGTAAGAGCAATGTTCAGAAAGATGTGTCCCGATCAGGGATCAAACCTGGGTCCTCCGCCTTTACGTAGCAATACTTTACCAAGTAAGCTATCGAGCCAGGCCACTGGATAGTGGATACATCTTGTCTCAATTGCTGTATGTGCGATTTAATTGTTTAAGTTTAAACGTTTAGAGAATTAAATGAAATTGGCAGTCCTACCAAGACGCACCTGCATACTAAATCAAGCGGTCGCCTGTTCCCCGAGGGCCCCCGTCTCCCGCAGGATCTCGTTCTTCTTGTCGAAGTAATCCCGGAACCAGTCGATGTGCTCCCGCTTCTCCCGCGCCGTTAGGTAGGGGTTCTTGGAGAGTCCGGTGCAGACGAGCTCCATGAAGTGTCTGACGGGACCCTTCCTCGGACACCACCCCTCCAGGTGACCCTCCAGGAACACGTGCTCCGAGAAGAACACCTTCTGCTCCTCCTCCAGACCTGGAACAGGGGAAAGAAAAAACAAATAGATATAAATACATGTCCATGAAAATGTTTTTGGATAAGCGAAGCGAAGATTCCATTTCACTACACTGGAAAAAAAATCCGGAATGTTTTTTTTTTTTCTGTATGTATTTTTGTGTGTTTGTTAACACGATTCCGGCTAAAACCGATAATCCAATTGTGATGAAATTTTATGGAGGCCTTCGAAATCTCTGAACGAAGAACTGCCACGTTTTGAGCGCAGTTGAAAAATTATTTCTCATGAAAATCGCAATTTTACGATTTTTTTCGATTTAAAAAACATTTCTTCAACTTTTAACACCTAGGCCTACATGCTTCATCCGATTTTAATGATTTTTTCACGGAACCTTAATTTCATGAATTTAGGTATTCGTGTGAAAATTGAGCGCAATCAAAAAACTATTTCTCATGAAAATCGAAATTTTACGTTTTTTTTTTCTTTTTTAAAACAATTCTTTGACTATAACAACTACATGCTTTATCCCAGGGTTGCCGTTTTTACGGATTTTATCCGTTTTAAGGGATTTTGAGGGTGCAAAACGGATACACGGATTTTTAGTCCAATTTACGGATTTAAAAAAAAAAAAAAAAAAAAAAAAAAAAAAAATTTTTTTTTTTTTTACGTTTTACGCCGTTTTTAACTAGGGCTGGTCAAAAAATCTATATTTCAATGCGATATTGATAAGTGGGAATCTTTTCGATGTATAAATATAAAAAATTACACCAAAAATGTAAAATTTCGGAATTTTGGTGGAGGTGCCGGGTAGGTAGTCTAAATTAAATTAACCTGGCTGTTGCATATGGTGGAGGTGCCGGGTCATAACACGCGGTTGTGAGATCGTAAAAATAGGCATTTATGGTGATACCTTATCATTCTATCAACCCTATTTGGCCTCGAATCATTTTTTTTCCCGATTGATTCGGGGCCTACAGGTTGGCTTGGTCGCTTTGATTTACTGTGTCCCACTGAAAATCAGTTATATAACTGAGTGGGTAGACTCTTTATACATTTAAAAAAAATTTATTTATTAAAAATAGGCCTACCTACTCTATAAAAAAATTATATATTCAATTTTTTTACAACAATTACATTATGATATATCGATATCGTATTGAAATTGGTACATTTAGGCATTTTAAGGATTTTTAAGGATTTGGGTGTTTCATTTAAGGATTTCTAAGGATTTTTGATCTGCTCAAACAGGATTTTTATTTTTTCTTGGTGGCAACCCTGCTTTATCCGATTGTAATGATTTTTTCACAGAACCTTAATTTTATGAATTATATATTTGTGTAAAATTTGTGCGCAATCGAAATAATTATTTCTTATGAAATTTTCAATATTACGATTTTTTCCTTTTTGGATGAGCGTAGCGAGCGAAGCGAAGATTCCATTTCACTACACTGGAGAAAAAAATCCGGAATGTTTTTTTTTTTTCTTTCTTTCTGTATTTTTGTGTGTCTGTTAACACGATTCCGGCTAAACCGATACTCCGATTGCGATGAAATTTCATGGAGGCCTTCGAAATCTCTGAACTTAGAACTGCCACGTTTTTGAGCGCAATCGGGAAATTTTTTCTCATAAAAAACGCAATTTTACGATTTTTTTCGATTTTTAAAAACTTTCTTCGACTTATAACACCTACATGCTTTAACCGATTGTAATGATTTTTTCACAGAACCTTAATTTTATGAATTAAGATATTCGTGCGAAATTTGAGCGTAATCGAAAAATTATTTCTCATGAAAATCGAAATTTTACGTTTTTTTCTTTTTTAAAACAATTCTTTGACTTATAACACCTATATGCTTTATCCTATTGTAATAATTTTTTTACAGAACCTTAATTTTATAAATTCATATATTTGTGTAAAATTTGTGCGCAATCGAATAATTATTTCTTATGAAAATTTCAATATTACGATTTTTTCCTTTTTTTAAATTACAATTAATTAAAAAATTTAAAATTTAAGTTAATTTTTCATTTAATTTAATTTAATTTAAAAAAAAATCTTCAACTTAGTAATGATTTTTTCACAGAACAACAGAAAATCCGCATAACACATGGCAGCTCAATGCACCAATTACGCTCATCCAACAACGCGGCGGGACTTAAGCGTTTTCCTAGTTTTAAATTACAATTAATTAAAAAAAAAAAAAATTTAAGTTAATTTTTCATTTATTTAATTTAATTTAAAAAAAAATCTTCAACTAAGCAATGATTTTTTCACAGAACAACAGAAAATCCGCATAACACATGGCAGCTCAATGCACCAATTACGCTCATCCAACAACGCGGCGGGACTAAAGCGTTTTCCTAGTTTAAAAAAAATAAAACCGGAATAACATTGCTAAATGGTTTTAAATGGGAAAACCCCATAACACCACCAAATAAGTATGGGGGTCTATAGTTATTGGATGAGCGTAGCAAAGATTCCATTTCACTACACTGGAGAAAAAAATCCGGACTGTTTTTTTCCCTTTCTTTCTGTTTGTATTATTGTGTGTCTGTTAGCACGATTCCGGCTAAACCGATACTCCAATTGCGATGAAATTTTGTGGAGGCCTTCGAAATCTCTGAACTAAGAACTGCCACGTTTTTGAGCGCAATCGAAAAATTATTTCTCATGAAAATCGCAATTTTACGATTTTTTTTTTTTTTTTTTTTTTTAAATTTCTTCGACTTATAACACCTACATGCTTTATCCGAACCGAATGTAATGATTTTTTCACAAAACCTTAATTTTATGAATTTATATATTCGTGTGAAATTCGTGTGAAATTCGAGCACAATCAAAAAATTATTTCTCATGAAAATTGCAATTTTACGATTTTTTTGATTTTTTTTAAACTTTCTTCGACTTATAACACCTATACATGCTTTATCCGATGATAATGATTTATGCACAGAACCTTAATTTTATGAATTTATATATTCGTGTGAAATTTGAGCGCAATCGAAAAATAATATTTCATGAAAATCACAATTTTACGTTTTTTTTTTTTTTTAAAACCTCCATGCTTTATCCAATTGTAATGATTTTTTCATAGAACCTTAATTTTATGAATTAATATATTCGTGTGAAATTTGAGCGCAATCGAAAAATAATTTTTCACGAAAATCGCAATTTTACGTTTTTTTTCGTAAATTTTTTTTTACGCTCATCCAACAACGCGCCTGAAAAAGCGTTTGCGAAGCTTCCTAGTTTATTACATCACAGTAAGTGGGTAAAAGGCACATTTTAGGTATTGCCTACAACTATTAGGTAGGCTAGATAGCCCTAGTAGAATAGGTGCAGTGAATACAAAATTAAACTTGAACTTTGTTTAAGTAATTTACTTCAACATAGACAGGTGTTCAGTTAATACTTGATGTGTAGGACTAGACTATGCAGTCTACTGTCACATCCAACACAAATTTGGTATCAATAATTTAACTTTAAATTTCCATATCAAAAGGCTAATGATGATCATTGATCAATTTCCCCACGACCATTCCCCAAAACAGACGGACAATATGATCATTGTATATCAGAAATCAGAATCCAAAATATAAGCATAATGCCCACACATACACATGAAGGTATTGTACATTTTTATTCACAATAAACTATAACTTAATTAATATTCTTAGCAGCCATGTTATACACTGTAGACTTGGTACTACTTATCTTTAGGTGATTTCATGAACGTACCTTTTCTTTTGTGGTTGCTTAATGCACGTAGTTCAGACAGACGCCCAGTGAATGTTGTCTGCAATGGTCTGCAAGGACCGTGGCTCTAGGTCCGTGATAAAATCTTTGATGTGATTGGCTAGTTCTCCAGCCAGCAGTGCGATTCTGTATGGATAACGTGAGTGTCGCTATCGTTAAAACAAAATCATTTGACGTAATCCCTTTGATCCCTTGAGTGATACTGTGCATTTAACTTCATCTACAATCAGAGATTGCTAAGATACGGAAAGTCCGTTTTGACTGTGAATTTTGATTCAGTTTCATCAAACTTTATAGATGAAAAGAAACTTGTCATTACAGGACCGTCAGCTTTACTGTCGATTGCGGATTTTTTTTTTTATTGCACTGGTTTTTTATGTCCGTACGCCCACAGTGTTCGATTGGAAAGGTTGCGCGACAGAGAGTACAGTTAACCTTGCTATTACTTTCATTACAGCGAGCTAGAAATGCATATTATTTTTGCAAATCGTCCATAAAAACACATTTTCGTTTACCCATCACAATAACACCACCTGCACTGCAATTGAAACGGAAACAAAACCCACACGTTCTTCTCCGAGGCACTGCACTGTGACATGCGCAATTAAAATAGAGGAGCACGACTGTAACACGAAATACACCCCACTCAAGGTCAGGCACTGACTGACAAGGCCCAACACGCGCCCGACTCTACTAGTAGACGTAGAGACGAGGCACGGCCAGCCAAAACAACACAAACTCCACAAGGCGTATTGGTAAGATTGCTGAAACACAGGCATTTTCAAATTCCAGGACAAAACAGTGTCCCCAAAAACATTTTGGGGACACCGGGACACATTACGAAAAAACGGGACTGTCCTGGAACTTCCGGGACGTCTGGTCACCCTACACCAGTAGTCAGAAGTGAGGCCTACCTTGCTCGTTATCAATAGGAAACTTCCACAGCTTCCCTTGCTCGGTCCAGAGGATCATCTCCTCGAAGTAGTTTGCGGGAGGATGGGTTGCGGCGAGGCGCGCTTCTCTCTCCATTAGCGACCGCCACGTTGCCAGAGTGTCGGCCTGTTGAGGCAGTGGTTTCTCCGCGTCGAAGATGCCAAGCTTTTCCTTGCCGAACAGTTTTACATTCGAGGGAGTCATCCTGAAGAATGACGGTTTTATGTTAGATTAACCGAGTTAAAGAATATTTTAAGTAGGCCCACAATAACCGAATAACCAAATATTTATAATCAGTTTCCTGTAAAAGTAAACATTTATTTTGTTATGAAGTCCCTAGAAATATGTTTAACTGATACACAATGTCTACTTAGACTTTGTAAAGTAAGATGGGCTTGCAGAGGGGTTAATGGGGGGGGGGGGGGGAAAAAAAGAAGGCTTTGCCATTAAAAAAAAGTCCCTGCCTATGGGTGAGAGGGGAGGGGAACAGTGCCAACAATCACTAAATGCAATGAAAAGGAAACCTGGTAGAAGAGAACATACGAGCCTGCCACCTGACAGAAGATCAACCGCAGGGGGAATAGTCGCAACAACAGCAACAACAAACCGAAAGGGTACTGCACTTACATTGTGATTGTACTCCGAGTATCTCTGCTTCTGTTGTACGTCCTGCCATCGTCCTGCTTGCGATCTATGTATTTAGATCTGTAATCCTTTCTTTTATCATTTCCTTCGGATTTAGATCTGTAATCCTTTCTATCATCGTTTCCTTCGGTTTTAGATCTGTAATCTGTTCGTTCATCATTTCCTCTTTTGACATTGTTCTGAGATCGTTCTCTTTCCTTCCATGGTAGATCCTCTCCTTTAGAATGGCTATCAAGAACCTTTCGCACCTAAAGTATACATTCAAGAAATGTAAGGGCGCAATAAGAAGGCAAAGATTTAATTAACTTTTAAAAGCAAGAACTGCCATCAAAATAAGACATAAAAGCAATATAAAAATCAGAATATAAAAGAAAATACCATCTAGGTAGCCCTACACAAAACAATAACGCGGCCTTGACCGGTGACCGTAGGCCGAAACGTTCGACATTTGTGTTTTGTTAATTGTTAATATATGTGCACCTCGTCTCGAGCAGCTACCTACAATCTTTAAGGTAAGCTGTTGGTCTCCTCTCGCCTTTCCCCAACCACAAACACCAACCTAGCCGATAGGCCCTATCTAAACCAACAAAACAATTGGGAAAGTTCTAGGCTTTCATAGTATCACTAAAGATGTATTTGATTAGGTTATAGATAGATAACTTTATTCATCTTGACAGGCACATTGTACATGTTTGACTCCCGGAGGAGAAGGTGAATAGCCTAAGGTAACTTACAGATAAGTATATGTAATCCTAGTACTACAGAGTAATCATGTACATTAAGTAAATAAAGAAAATTATGAAAATAAAATAAATTAATACATTGTAATAATTGTAACATTGTGGACTGTGAAATCTACACTCAATGGTGGTAAGAATAATAATTTATATGATGTATCTAGTTACAATTGTTTGTGGATAAGCCAACATGTGGGAGGATAATATAAAAGTGGAATTTGAAAATAAGAATGACATTGATATAATATATTAATTTATGGAAGTATAACTGGAGAAGAGAATTGTTGAATGAGGTGATTTACAATTGGTACAAGATAATGGTACAGATGAAAGTATGAGACATAATGATATGGAGGCATATAACTAAAAAATAGTAATCATATGTTACAACTTACAATGTCAGTAGACTTTGAAACAGGACTTTAAAACAGGTGATATATCATTATTGCTGAATTTAGCTAGAATAATAATTGTTTATTATTTATTATTTAATTAATTGTTCATTATTTATAATTGTTTATTATTTACATTGAGAGGTAGTCACTAACAGAGTAGAAGCTGTTTTCTGTGAGATATATTTTTAACTTGTGTTTGAAGGAGGGCAGGGTGGGGGAGGTTTTTATGTTTTCTGGGAGCTTGTTGTAAAGGGTGGAGGCAAGGTACTCTGGGCCTAGTGCAAAAAGGCGCAGGTGGTGGGGCGGCCTATGTATGTGAAGGATGGCTCTTGTGTTGTGGCAGTGCACAGACGCATTGAGAGGGAAGAGGTTACTATTTGTGCGAACAAAGAGTGCAGCAGACTGGATGAGTGTGCATGCTAGAGTTAGAATTCCTAATTCCTTAAAGAGCTCCCTACAGGAGTGTTTTCTGGAGACACCCGCAATAATGCGTATCGCTCTCTTTTGGAGGATGAATATTCTATTAGCTTGGGGGGAGGCTCCCCAAAATAGCAGGTAGGGAGGGCCTATCGATATAGGCCTATTCAATAACTTTTTGATAATCGATTGTAGGCCTAGTATTGTATAATATTTTATTTCGTAATGTGGACCCGTTGCACAGTGTGTTCAGGGTATATTATTGAGATATTTTGGAAGTGTACTGTGCACGTAGCCTACCGTATCATGAAAACACTACCTTGTACAAAATGCCTCATATGATGAGCTTCCGCAGATTGTTCTATTCACTTCATGACTTTTGTTATAAATAAAATTAATAATTTTACATTTAGTAATCCTAGAGGCTCAATAGACCTAAAAGAGTTACCTAGGCCTATAGGCCTACGTATATGTCAAAGGGAATAAACTATAAAGACATCTTATCTAACTAATTTACAATATTTATGATCAATATTTTAGACATCTGATTTTGATCACAGCTGCCCGTTGGAAAAAGTGCCATAATTTTTACTGACATTATTGTTTCAATATTATCGATCAATAATGCAGTCACCGTTTTGATTAAGTATCGGAAATTTTTATTTTATCGTTGTACATTGCTGTCACCAACCTGAGATGCCCTGCCTTGAACTTGGGCCTTCACGCTGCGATCTATCTTCATTCCAACAATGAGTTCGCTGAGGCTCATAGGAAACTTATTAGGTGGATTTTCTTCTAGTTGGCTTTTTGGCTTCCCCATTTTTGCCGGCGCAACTGCCGGGCCTACTGGTGCTTCCTTTGTTGATGGACTCGCCTCATCATCACTAGAACTAGAGGAATCACTAGAGCTAGATGAATCACTGGAACTGGATGAAGAAGAGCTGCCATCTTTTTTCAGAGTAGCTTTGGATAATAACTGTGTTTCGGTTTGTTTAACGTCTCCTCCTAAACTCTTTGCGACTTCTTTTGCTGCATTTACCAATGCCTCTGTTTGTGTTGGCTCTTCCGTTTCACTTGACTTCGTTTCCCGTGCTATTTTTCTCTGTTTCGGTCTGGCCATTTCGGTATTTAATGAAGTTGGTAATTCTTTATCAGAAACATCGATAGATTTAACCAAATAGTTAAGTCTGTCAGAAGTGTCTTCAATTTTAGGTTCATTTAGTTTTTTTTCATCATTGAGTTTTTCATCTTTGGCTGTAGGCCTATCTTTCTTCTCAGAGCTGAAGTTTTGTGTTGTAGACAATTTGCGTAATTGTGCCGATATTGATGGCTGGGAGAATCTAACTCTAAATGGAGAACAGAAAATAATTACTGGTACAAGACCAAGCTGTAGGCACACAAATGTAGGCCTAGCCTAGACCTAGAAGCTAATGTTTTGGAAAAGTTGCAATTTGCTAACCTAAGCCTAGATTCTATTTAGGCCTAGGCCTGCATTCATACCTAGGTATTATTATTATTATCTTTATTTACCAAAATGAGCTTACGCTCTTTACAATGGCAAGATCAAGACATGGTTTACATACAAGTACTACTGTAGAATGTATCTACACTAAGAAGGATACATAAAATAGGGCTTATTGATAAAGTAATAACAGGTAAAATAATTATAACTAACATAACACAAGCTACTTTGTATTCAGCTTGGCAGTTCTATAGCTTGGATGAAGTAGGTTTGTTATTTATACTTATTCAGGTATAGACTTAAGATATGCAATCTAGCTATAAGCAAAATTAAATGTACAAAGTTAAATATTTTGAATATAGATTGTAATGAATATAAACTCTATGATATAATATAAATTATATACTAATATTAACAACATTTAAAATTAGCAAATTCTTACATGAAGCAAATAAAATAACAGCTTAGCTTATTATGGTATGTCAGCAAAACAGTTTAGGCCCTACTCGAAGCAGTCTCCCAGTTCGTTTAGAAGTAAATTACTTTTTACCTCTTTTTTAAATACATTTTGACTTAAGCATTTTGTAGACCAAGGAAGCTTGTTGTAGAGGGCAAACCCTTGGTGGTTTATATTAGTACAACCAAACTTTCTGGTATTAACATTATCTATGAAAAGATTATTCTTTGTGCGAGTATTGTGTGAATGTTTATTCTTATTGAGTGTGTAATGTAGATTTGTCCTTGAATATTTGTTAATCATATTGTGTATAAATGTAAGAGTGAGGTGTTTATTAATGAGTTTGAGAGGTAGAATGTTATGAGTCTTGTACATGTCTATACGATGCATTTCCCTTGGATAGTTGAATGTATTTCGGATGGCTCTATTCTGTACTACACACAAGTGCTTCAATTTTGTTTTGCTTGCAGTGCCCCACACAATATTTAGATAAATTAGGTGACTGTGGATAAAAGAGTAGTAGAGATTCTTGAGAGTGGATTGGCAAATTACTATAGAGATTCTTTTAAGGATTGAAGTCATAGGTGATATTTTTTTCGAAACATACTCTATGTGGTCTTCCCATGATAGGCGATCATCTAGCATTAACCCCAGGTACTTGACAGTAGAAACTTGTTTAATTGGAGTATTATTGACTGCCAAGTGCAGACACAAATTATCGTATTTTAGATTGTTAGTCTTAAATAACATGTAATTAGTTTTTAGTATATTTAGTGAGAGCTTATTCAATCTGAGCCATTCGGCGAGGATATTAAGGTCAGATTGCATAATCGCGGCTAGGCTCTGAAAACATGAAGCAAAGTAAAAGAGGCTGGTATCATCCGCAAAAGATTGGAGATGGCCCACAATACCGGACTGATAAAGATCATTGATGTATACTAGGAAAAGGAGAGGCCCTAGTATTGAGCCCTGTGGTACACCACATGTGATACCTTCTTCAGATCCATTTACGTTATTAATACTGACAAATTGCTTCCTGTCTTGTAAGTAGTTTTTAATCCATGCCAGGGCAATGCCTCGTACTCCAATTTTCTCTAGTTTCTTACAGAGGATTTCATGATTTACTGTGTCAAAGGCTTTTTTCAGATCAATAAAAATACCACTCGCAAACTCTGCTTTGTCAAGCTTGCCCTGGATTTTAGATACAAGGTCAACTATGGCCTGCTCGGTACCCATGCCGCTACGAAAACCATACTGGCCTTTATAAAAAAAGTTTATTTTGTTTAAGTATTTTTCTAGTCTTATTTTCACAATCCTTTCTAGTAATTTAGAAATGACCGGGAGGATGGAGATAGGCCGGTAGTTGCCTATGTCTGTTGGGGTACCCCCCTTAAAAATAGGAATTATTTTAGCAACTTTCAAATTTGTTGGAACTTGACCGGAGATTATAGATTTATTTATTAATGTTGTTAGTGGCTTTGCAAGATGGTTACGATAGCGTTTGAGAATATTGGTAGGTATTCCATCTTTTCCTTGCGCATTACTATTTTTAAGACCTTTGATTAAGTTGTAGACCTCATTTTCATCAGTCGGGGCAATGAAGAAAGACTGATGACTGTCCTCTGGTAGATGAGTGAATGTCAAACTATCATTAGGGTTAGATGGTATTTGGTTAGCAAGGTCATTACCAATGTTAACAAAGTAGTTATTGAATTCGTTTGCCACATCTAACGGATTTGTTATTTTGCCATCGTCTTTCTCTATTGTTACAGTGGGGTCAGACCTAGAGCCTACTTTATTGTACAGTATTTCATTCAATATCTTCCACACTTTTTTAGGGTCTTTTATGTTATTATCAAGTTTCGAGTTATAATAGTTGGCTTTCTTTAAACGTATTTCTTTAGTTACCTTATTTCTGAGTATTTTGAACTCGCTGTATAGGGGTTCGGCAAAATTCATTTTTTTAGCTTCTAAATATTTTTTATTCCTGTTATTCATTAGTGAAATAAGCCTCCCATCCATCCAAGGACAGGTTGTATAGTCAATAGGTCTTTTCTTTTTTAGAACTGTACATTCTTGTATGTAACTATCAATTTTTCCCTGAAACTCTTCATACATAGCATCAGCAGTCGTGGACTCATCCAGTATGATTGGCGAGTTAGTTAGACGATTTTCAAGTTTAGTATAGTCTATTATTGGGACTGTGAGTTTACCTTTCATTTTGTCATGAGTGGATCTTTTCAAAACCTCTACTATTAGCATATCATACCTTAGCGCAATTTATGAAGATAGAATTTAGCTGTACACAAATGCTAAATCTTTGTAGGCCAATAGGGCCCAAATAAAAGGGATATTGATTACAGATGTTAAATAGGGCCTACACCTAGGATGAAAAACAAGAACATTACTAAGGATAGATAGAGGCATGGTGACAAAACACTTGTTATGTCAACAATGGAACATGCAGGGGCCGTTTGGGGTCCATACAAACAAAAAACGGCAGCAAGAAGTCACCCAAAAGAGGAATTTACCTGGAAGGATGTTCAAAGTGATAAATGGAAGGATAGTGAGGACTTCTGACAGTGTGTCAGAGATGGTAAAATACCTAGGGCATGGGAAAAATTTAAGGACAGCAAAAAAAATGATAGGCTGGGGAAAATGTGCAGGGTTTTTAGAGCTCACAAGGGATAAGGAACTGAATGTGCTAACTACGTGGCTAGGGGAGACAACACACGGAAATATGATAAGAAAAATGGGAGGACTGACATGGGAAAGTCTTCTTTGCCAGGGGCCCAGGACGGTGGTTGAGTAGAATGGGGGGAGGGGGAATCGATAATAGGTTTCAGAAAATAGACTGTTCAGCATCTGCCATTGGGTGATCGTCTCCACTATGAAGATGAAGCTTAACAACAGGAAGAAGAGGACGAGGGCAACGAGTAAAGAGAAGGAGGATACGTAATCCTAGTCTGAATGATAGAAGGGCACAACTGAGCAGATGGAGAGAAAGGGGAGAAGAAAGGATAGGGCAATGCCAAGCTGGTTTGCCCGGATTTGATCAGAGAACTCTTTACATTGTAGGACTATTTGTGGTTCCAGCGGGAGTTACAAATGGCTGTGACCAAACGCCGATAGTTTTGTACAGGTACTCTGGTGGGAAATCAGTCACAAAAAAAAAAAAAATGTTATGAATATTATTGTGTGAAATATTATTGTAGGCCTATGTATTGTAAATTGGCTACTTTGCAAGGCAAGTTTTTAATGAAGAGCAAAAAGGTTTGCGTGTAGACTACCTTAATTAAAGCATCAAAACTCCACTACGGCCTGACCCCCAAACAGGTACGCTCACTCGCATTTGAGTTTGCCTCTCAGAATAGTATTACTTGCCCCAAAACATGGACAGAAAATAAGATGGCTGGATATGACTGGTTGCGTGGGTTTACGAACCGTAATCAGCACTTATCACTAAGATCTCCGGAAGCCAGCTAGTTTAAGTCGCACCACAAGCTTCAATAGGACAAATGTCGGAGCTTTTTTTAACAGATCTTAGCAAGGTTCTGGAAAGAGAGAAGTTTGGCCCCGAAGCAATTTGGAATTGCGATGAAACGGGAGTTACCACAGTCCATAAACCAGGGAAGGATTATGCACCAAAAGGGGCTAAACAGGTAGGCCAGGTAACTTCCGGGGAAAGAGGTGTACTAGTCACATTATGTGGTGCAATAAATGCAACTGGGAACAGCATTCCACCATTTCTCATCTTCCCTCGAGTATATTTTAAGGACAGCATGGTCAGCGGAGCTCCTCCAGGAACTGCTGGAGCTGCCCACATTAGCGGATGGATGACTGCTGCGAATTTTGAAGTGTTTTTAGCTCACTTTGTTAAACATGTAAAGTGTAGCACAAAGCCAGGCTGCAAAGTTTTGCTATTATTAGACAATCACGAGAGCCACGTTTCAGTTGGTGCGTTGAATTATGCCAAGGCAAATGGCATAATTATGCTGAGCTTCCCTCCTCACTGTAGCCACAAACTGCAGCCATTGGACCGTACAGTGTATGGCCCATTCAAGAAACAGTACAATACGGCAGCCGGTGACTGGATGACTGCAAATGAAGGGAGGCCGATATCTATCTACAACATAGCGGAACTTGTTGGTCGTGCTTTCCCTCTTTCATTCACTCCACGAAACATTGTTCGAGGATTTGAAGTGAGTGGCACATACCCGTTCAATCCCGATGTTTTTGATGATGATGAATATCTGTCATCTTATGTAACTGATCGGCCTTTTAATGAAGATGGAGTACAAAATGAAACAGATGCCGCTTTACCTATTGTAGATTTGGATCATGTGGAAGCTGGACCGTTGGGCATTTCCGCTAACCGTGCAGCAGAGCAGCCATCGTGCTCTCATTCTGCGGCCCATACTCCAAATTGCGTGTTCATGCTTCCTCAAAAGTCATATCTCCAGAAGAAATTAAGCCGTACCCTAAAGCTCCGCCAAGGAAGTCAAAAGGCGGCCGGAAGAAGGGTAAATCGATCATTTTAACAGATACGCCTGAAAAGGAGAGGCTTCAAGAAGCTGCTGCTGCACGAGAACGCAAGAAAAATGGGAAGATTTGTAAACCTACGTCGTTAAAAATGGCAACCAAAGCAAAGAAGACTAAAGAGTTGTTCTTTCCGAACATTCATCAGATTCTAAAGATGAGTTTATGCCTGCAGGGAATGGGAAACCTGTAACCTACAATGTCAATGACTACGTTGTAGTGGAGTACGAGGGGGCCTTTTTCCCCGGTATAGTAACGGCAAAAGCTAATGACGAAACAGAAGTAAAGACAATGACGATGAGTGGTCCACGAACATGGAAGTGGCCTGATGTTGACGATAAAATATGGTATGCTGAAAACCAGATAGTTGAAAAAATTGTTACACCACAGCTCATTTCCATTCGTGGGTCGTACAATGTCAAAGAAATTTTTTTTTTTATTTATTTTTTTATTTATTTGGACAACAAATAACAATACAAAGTACAGTTAAAGTTTATAACAGTTTTCACCGTGTAGTCCATTTTTGCTAAACATAGACTAGTTGTTACATAAGTATTAATATAATATAATATAGGTATTTTACAAAATAGTATAGGCCTATAGCCTATTATATGGTACCTCCTACTAATAATAAAATATAGCAATTTTTAGGTAGTTCTGTCTGTCATAAAGTCTTTTATGCTGTAGTATGCCTTTTGTATTAGGAATTTAGTTAGTTCATTTTTGAATTTGATGTGTTCTGTTATGTTTTTTATTGATTGGGGGAGTTTATTGAATAGAGTTTTATTCAAATAATCAGAGTTTTTTTGACCTAGGTTTGTACGATATTGGTTAAGATGGAGGTTATTTTTGTTCCTTGTGTTGTGGGTGTGTATGCCAATGTTTTTTGGATGAGCGAAGCGAAAACTTCAATTTCACTGCCCCTCAAAAAATTTAGCTTCAATGTTTTTTTTTTTTTTTTCCTGTCTGTTTGTTCGCTCTCTACCGGGCAAACGGCATATGCGATCTTGATGAAAATTTGAGGGGACCTTCGTTTTCTCTGAACTTAGACTTGCTACGTTTTTGGGTGCAATCGAAGAAATATTTCTCATGAATATCGTACTTTTACGATTTTTTCGATTTTTAGTGCGATATTTTCGTCACATTTGGGTCGATTCTGACCAAACGGGTGGGGCTACAACGTTCATATTTCACATGAACTTTAGGATTATGGTGATGTAGTACCTTTTGAAACAAAAAGCTGAAAAAGTTAGCTAGAACCCATATAAATAAAGGTTTTAATATGAGTTTTTCGATTTTTAGTTCGATATTTTCGTCACATTTGGGCCGATTCTGACCAAACGGGTGGGGCTACAACGTTCATATTTCACATGGACATTGAGGTTATGGTGATGAAGTACCTTTTAAAATAAAAAGCTGAGAAAGTTATCTAGAATCCATAGAAATAAAGGTTTTAATATGAGTTTTTTGATTTTTAGTGCGATATTTTCGTCGCATTTGGACCGATTGTGACCAAACGGGTGGGGCTACAACGTTCATATTTCACATGGACATTAAGGTTATGGTGATGTAGTACCTTTTGAAAGAAAAAGTTGAAAAAGTTAGCTAGAATCTATAGAAATAAAGGTTTTAATATGAGTTTTTTTACTTTAAGTGCGATATTTTCGTCACATTTAGGCCGATTTTGACCAAACGGGTGGGGCAACAACGTTCATATTTCACATGGACATTACGGTTATGGTGATGTAGTACCTTTTGTAAGAAAAAGTTGCAAAAGTTGACAAAGTTAGCCAGAATGCATAGAAATAAAGGTTTTAAAATGTGTTTTTTGAGGTTTATAATAACAACTAACAAGAAACAATTGAAACTTGACAATGACAACAGTCACCTACAATGCATTCACAAAGCACTTGCAAAGGAAAAGTGGTCCCACGCAAACTAAAAACTTAAAATGCGCATCCATCAACGTGGCGGCACTTTAGCGTTTTCCTAGTAATATTAATATTATTTTATCTATATTCTATTTTGTATCAGCCATCAGCAAAAAATGTTTTCTGGAACCAATAAAGCTAACGTTTATCACCCATTGATTTGTGTATCATATCCCTCGTATGTGTATCAAGTATCCCTCACATGGGGATGCTTGATACACAAAACATTGTGTGATTAATATTGAATTTTAATATTTGCTGTTGGTAGTAACGGAATACAATGTATCCTAAATAGTAGACAACTAAACACTTCATTGAATGCAACAGTTGAATTGAAAGTACAACCAACTGCAAAAATTAAAATAAATATTTTGTGAAAAGCGTATCAGCCATCCCCAGTCTCCCCATACATACACACAACAAGATAATAATTGAGAAATTTCACGTCGTTTTGCAATTGTGCACAGTTGCAAGTAAAAGGTATTATGCCTAGGGCCTACCGCAGGGCCGTAGCTAGGGTATAAAAATTACCCGGGTATGATTGGATAAAATACAATGGGGGGAGGGCTGGGGGCATGCCCCCCCCAGCCAATGCGGGTCGGGGGCGCATAGCCCCAGAATTTTTTTTCGATTCTTAGAGTGTGATTAGAGTGTTTTAACGAGTTTTAGGTATGTTTTTTTATAACATTTCATTGCTGGTGACTAGTGAGATTGTTGTGAATTGTGATTGCAAACTTTTAAATTTTTATTATTATATTCTAGGCCCTATGATTTTACATTGGATTTCTTCATTTGTACAAAGACATTTCAAACTTTTATTATTAATGAGGAATGACTAGAGATGGTGTTTTATAGCATTAACTATAAAAGCGACAAAAATTAGAATGTCATTTTTCATATTTTTTTTCACTTTTCTCGACCTTTCACTTAAAATGGGTGAGTTTAAAGGTAGGCTATGTTTATTTTCGCGAATTTTCGCGATAAACGGCTTTAAACGCGATAAACTTGCGAAATTGGGTAATTTTGTAAAAAAAAATGGCTTTTCTGGTAATTTTTCGAAAAATACATAGTTTTTTATTTTGTCGCCGTGGCCTGTCGAGCTGCAGTCTTAATGAAGAAGTCCCTAAAATCACCGAGCTAGAGAGGTCTACGCTCACAACTAGCGCCTACTAGAATTTCGATTCACTTTATAGCTACCGTAATCTAAAAAATATATATTATTTTTTCATTATTCAACGAACGACGACCAAAAAAAATTAATGCTCTAGGCTATAAACGCTATTTTTGAAATAATTAATGCTATTTTTCCATTTTTTTTTTAATGCTATAAAACACCAAAGTATAACAACAGAAAGTAGGCCTAGTCCAATGATGGCATATTAACAACGTATTGTCAAATTATTTTTTATATGACATATAATCATTCAATCAAATTATGTAGAGGATTCATTCTTCTAGAGTAGGGCCTATACTCTATTCTGTATAAATAATTGTTCACTTACAGTTACGCGCATCGTCGTCATTCTATCACATAACTCGAAAACAACGCCAAACACAACACACATTAGTAAACCAATCACTCGATCACTCACGGCACTGCTCTCACTCTTCTACGTTCAGAAGTCAGAACCACACTGAACTTGCATGAATGGAAAGACAGGGTTATGGATTGCATTGTCACCAAACCAAATGGATTGACTATTTCTTGGAATTCGAGATGAAATCGTGTTTGGTGGCCACAAATTGTGAAGGCATGGATAATTGCATTGGTCAAACAGAGGGGGGTCTACCTATTATATCTACAAGAAACGTGTCGAGACAGACCTCGTTGTCGGCACCACAGTCCCCTTTCTCCCCCCCAGCACACCCACCCACCCTTCCGCCGCCACCACCACCACCACCGGACCAATAGGGTAGGCCTAGGCCTATAACTAAAATCAAAGATTAGGCCTAGTCATCTAAAACCTTTGATATTATTGTACACATTCGTCGGCGTGCGTGGCGAAAACAAATAGGTATAATCTTAATTTGACGGAAGTGTTATTTTGCATTTAATTTATGATTTTTCTTTTTCTAACTGAATATTATTTTGTATTTACTTGGTTTTTGGCCGCGGAAAGTAGTTTCTGGACTTATTTAATCACTTTTAGTTGCTGGAATCGGTCGTTTTGGTACCACGTAGGCCTAGTTCAGTTGGTGCGGACCAACTTTTCAACACAGTTTTTTCAAAGGAATAGAATAAAAAACAACTTCAAATTAGAAACAAATGAAGAAGAACTCGTTATTAACGATTTATTTGTACTAATCACTCTGAAAATATACCAATTATTTAGAACAACACAGACAGGCGCGTAGGAAGGGGGGGGGGGAATGGGGGGAGTTTCCCCCCCACTTTTTACCGTGACCCCCCCACTTCAGAATCTTAGAAATTCAGTCTCGCCGTAAATACGCACGGAAACAAATTCTAAATAACGAATTTTCAATTTTGAATTTCCCACTGTGATTCTTTTGTTTTTGTAAATGAGTAAAAAGTACATTATAATTGCCATAGGTAGCGTCGGGATGTTGTGACACGGTATTGCAGTCCGTATACTGGGGTACTGGGGTACTGGGGTGTGTTTAACGAAGACTTTTGTGGCTGGTTAGTTTAAGTTATGACTTGACACTGACAGTGGAAGGAAGGAGAACCTCAGAATAATGAAGAAAATACCTTCAGCTCTTTTGAACTGGCTCAAAAGCCATGCATGGTCTATCTCTTAACTATTCCAACTTTATTTTTAGTTTTATAGTTTTTACTGTACAAAAAATACATGAATTTGGTATTGCATTCAGCACACGATTTTTTTCTAGAACGCACCAGACACACTCTAAAAACCTAATTTTCAAAATTTTCGCCTGCGGCGCTGTTGTTGGGGGGCCCCCGTGCTTGGCAGCAGATTTGTTGTTCCCCCCCCACTCGAAAAGGAGTTCCTACGCGCCTGAACACAGATTGAATACAAACACTCGCTCATTTCACTGTCATTGATTCGCCATGTTTGGTATTTATGTCTTGATTTTACTTACTAGGCCTACCATCCCTTTTCGCAAAAATACTCCACCTACAAAACCTTTAACGTCGTTATTTAAAAAAAAGGACTTTTATTACAATAGGATTTTCGTTTAAAATAGCGACGTTAAAGGTTTTGAAGTTTTTTTTGTTACTATAACAGTAAAAACGTGATGATTCTAGATTTTTTTATTATGTTCTTGTAAGGTTACTCGCAGTGAGTAAACATCTCAGCACGGTAGGAATAGGCCTAGGCCGCGTCGCTCCTCGCTACTTATAACTTACTTTTGTTTATAAAACAGAAGCGGAAAATTATTTTTAATTGGTTTCCGCGCATTTATTTTCAATTTACTTTGAAATATCAGTGATTTGGGATAGAAAATAAAGTAAAAAAACAAAAAATTGCAATTTCGTCAAACTAGTAGAGTTCCAAACAAATAAATCTTACTGCATTTAATTTGTGGTTAATAACATAAACAGTAGTATTATAAATTCAAAATGGTCTACTCCAGAATTTTTATCCGGGTTACCAAACCCCTGCGGTCTGATTCTGTAAAATCGTTATGGAAGATAACGATCGTTATCCGGCACTTAAGCGACAATTTTGCGTGTCGACTGATTCTGTAAAAATGATAGCGATCGCTATGATAACGAGAATGAAAAAGGAGTCGCTATGCTATGCTATCAAGATACGATAAATGGCGGCCGTAGCGACTATTTTACAGAGTCAGGTCGATAACGATAATTTATAACGATTGATATTTCATATCAACCGTGATCGCTATCGCTATCATAGCGACTATTTTACAGAATCGCACTGCTGGCTACGGCGGTGGCCTACCGAATCATTCATGCCTCAAAACACACTTTAGCCGCTTTCGTTTACCTCGCCAGAGTAACCCGTCCGTCAGTTATGTCACGTGATTTTACGTCACCAGGTTAGCATTTTCAACCCAAGTAAACGAAAGCGACTCGGAGGTGGGTTTGTTTGCAAATGGATGCCGTGACAGCAAGAGTTAAACGTAAATATATAAACAACGTTATTAACGTTTGCCATGTTAATGTTGATTGTTAAAATGGCAGCACAAGGCCTAGGCCTACTCAATAACAATGTTTTGCGCCAAAATATCCACGTATCACCCATAGCAACTTATAAACACCACATATCGAATTCACATCGTTTCGTATTTTCCGCCATAACCTGAACTAACCCTGCTCCCGAGGCAGGTCACTTTTTGGGTGATCGGGTTATAAAACCGGGTTACTCTGGCATAGTTGCCGAACGAACCTGAGTAACCTGCTACTGACCGGGTTTACTTTCCGAACTAACAGGTTGCTCTGGCGAGGTAAACGAAAGCGGCTTTTCACAGTCATCTCCTGAATTAAGTGAGGTTATGATTATAGCCCTAGGGCCTAGGCCTATCATCTTACCTGTATAAATAACGAAAATGTAACATTTTGTTAGCTTTATCTAGCTCTGGTATTCAAGTAGGCCTATTTTACCTCCAGAAAATATACAATAAGTTGCTACTATGCATTAATATTTAATACAACAAAATAAAATGCTAAAAAGATGTAAAAGTAAACTCTTCACAATCCACAGCCTCCTAGACACTTAGTTCGTCATGGGTACTTCCGGCTTCCGGTTTCGTGACGTGTTTGAAAAGAATGCGGAATTGTAACATGAAGCCTATAATCAATAGTAACAGCAAAGATTAGTCATATTGAAACAATATAAAAACATTACTCAAAATTAAATTACATCTGGCTCAAATTGTGTAGGGTATACTATTGTACAAAAATTGATATATTATCTAGGTGCCCGTTAGGGCGCCGCAGCCAAGCCGCGGTGCGCTACACACTCAAGCACCTTATACACCAAGCAGAGTTAGGGTGATTTCGAGGTGTTACCCAGCTGTCATGTAACGTGATGTAAACTTGAAAACTATCACAATCGAGGGGATTTAGGTACCTGACAACACATGCCAAATTTTATTGGGGTACGACCATTCCTTCTTGGTGAAAAAAATGGCTTGAAACATGCTCAAAATCACTTTAAGGATGTTAGCTACTGCTACTGCTACTGCTAACATCTAATTCGTCAGTTTCAATCTCTAGGTGCCCGTTAGGGCGCCGCAGCCAAGCCGCGGTGCGCTACACACTCAAGCACCTTTACACCAAGCAGAGTTGGGGTGGTAACAGCATTTCGAGGCCTTTTTTAATCAACGGGAATTAGGGATCTGTGCACGAGACCTGGAGTGGTCATAAAAAAAGTAAACAGAGTGGATCAATCAAAAACTGTTATAATGAACAAATTGTACATCAAAACGAATAGTTATTTTAAAAAAAATATTTTCACGAATACTTGGATGGAAGACAAAGACATATTATTGAAACAATATAAAAACATTACTCAAAATTAAATTACATCTGGCTCAAATTGTGTAGGGTATACTATTGTACAAAAATTGATATATTATCTAGGTGCCCGTTAGGGCGCCGCAGCCAAGCCGCGGTGCGCTACACACTCAAGCACCTTATACACCAAGCAGAGTTGGGGTGATTTCGAGGTGTTACCCAGCTGTCATGTAACGTGATGTAAACTTGAAAACTATCACAATCGAGGGGATTTAGGTACCTGACAACACATGCCAAATTTTATTGGGGTACGACCATTCCTTCTTGGTGAAAAAATGGCTTGAAACATGCTCAAAATCACTTTAAGGATGTTAGCTACTGCTACTGCTACTGCTAACATCTAATTCGTCAGTTTCAATCTCTAGGTGCCCGTTAGGGCGCCGCAGCCAAGCCGCGGTGCGCTACACACTCAAGCACCTTATACACCAAGCAGAGTTGGGGTGATTTCGAGGTGTTACCCAGCTGTCATGTAACGTGATGTAAACTTGAAAACTATCACAATAGGGAACCTAAGTGGGCGTTGTCCGGTTCTCTCCCGTCAGCGAGGTATAGGCGATTAACCCGTGCTAAATGTTTCGTAAGCGATAGCGCGAGAACCCGACCACGGACCGGAATCATATTCATACTGTAATAAACTATAATCTTTCCTCTTTGCGTGGATATACATAACTCTGCTCTATCACAAATATTAATGACATTTGTTTTGAGTTGAAGTGAACTCTACATTTACACTGTTGCCAAACCTTCCAAACTGCTCTTGAAAAAGTACGTAAAAACATTTTGACCGTGGCATCAGCATAACATTTGGTATCCGACTTGCTTTGTGGCTACTGTGAGGTCACTGGGTTGTACTAGATTATACATTACGAATAAAATATCCTTAAATGTGCCAACAAAATCTTGATTGCGAAGTACATTTAGCAACCATGGACAGGCGCGTGGTATGCGAGGATGCCACAGCTGCACACAACGTGGCTGCGTCTCGCACTCTCGCTTAGGTTGCCACTCAGTCAGAGTACATTTGCGACAGCGCGCAAACATGGGTCCATTTAACTCAATAGTTTGAATTTAGGAAGCGTCATCGAGCAAAGTAGAATGCCATCATCTTCTTCACAGAAGTATGCATCTTGTGATGTTTTTGGGTTTAGATATCTTTTGCGCGAGTCAAAAGATACGGCGAGTTACATTTTCGTACCATGCTAATTCTTATGGGCGCTGAGACCAGAGAGAACCAATTTCCTTCCCGCCTTCAAAACTTAGGTTCCCTATCGAGGGGATTTAGGTAGGCCTACATGGCAAACAAATGCCAAATTTGATTGGGGTACGACCATTCCTTCTTGGTGAAAAAATGGCTTGAAACATGCTCAAAATCACTTTAAGGATGTTAGCTACTGCTACTGCTACTGCTAACATCTAATTCGTCAGTTTCAATCGGCCCGCGATTCTGACCAGACGGGTGGGGCTACAATGTTCATATTTTACATGGACATTAAGGTTATAGTAATATAGTCTCTTTTGAAAAAAAAAGTTGAAAAAGTTTGTTGGAAGGCTTCCAAATAAAGGTTTTAAAATAAGCCTTAAACACTAGGCATACAATCAACAAGTAACTATAGTTACTTGACACTTGTTGACGGTATCAGCAGAGTTAGGCGGGAAAGTGCGATACATAAACAAATGGCGGACATTTTAAATTTTGCTTCTATGTGTGAAACGAGAAAAGTTGTCATCATACTCTCATAAAACAAATCAGAAACCGTCCCTGACCTAGGCCCAGATGTAGAAAATTATTTATAATACAACAGTGTAGGTCTAAAGTTCCATTGGGCTATAGGACTAGATTAAAATTAATACTTACATTACATGTTTGACAAGCCTAGCCAACCCTAGGCCAGCACAACATTGTTCTGACACACTTCCCGCACAAATAACTAGTTTTGATTACTAAAAGCCTAATGCAGATAAACAATAGTATGATTGTCCACCTAGGCTATACAAAAATGTTCGGAAATAGAACACATATTCTTTTCTTTTTAGCCATGTTGAGCCATGATCAAAGTCAGCTTGCTGCTACACACAATGTCGAAGCAAGGTGTCGAATATGAGCTTGCTCATCTGTTTGTTTACATAATTGCAACAATCAAATCATTTCATGCAACTCGTCTTTCGATTGGCCTGCGTTTATAAAGGCACTGCCACAGTGGCGTAACTCAAAATTACGGGGCCCGTATGCAAGCTAGATTTTTGGGGCCCCACTTTCTTAGGGATTGCAAGCTAAAATGTAGCATAGTGATCCAAGTACAGTAGGACATTAATTATTCCTAGCACCAGATTACTAACGTGTATCACGTTGATTTTAGTTGTGTAAGTTAAGATAGTATTTTTTGCTATTCCTAAACCTATTTTGTATAAAATTTGTAAAGTAGCTATTTTCTCACACGTACCAAACGCCTACATCATATTCGGGGTTGCTGAAAAACGTATATTGTTTGCACTAAACGGGCAAGTCGCTGTGTCAGGATACAAAGTTGGTCTACTTCACACGAGTTACTCATTTCACGACAATACGCAAAATACAAATCAAAACCACACCTACACACTACAAATACTTTAGACACTCGGAAGATACCCGAAAGAAAGTAGAAACAGTAAACACAACACAGTAGCACTTTATACGTATATCGAATCCGATCGAATCGTTTGACAGTGTTGTAAACACGCAACAGCCAAAGTCATACTAAATGGCAGAACACGGTGGACAAATATGCTTACCAGTGGCGGCTCGTGAACATTATAACAGGTGGTGCTAATATACAGCAAACGTAAATCATGCATATGGGTTATGTGTGACAGGAAAGGAGGGGTGTGTGAGGTTGTCACAATATCCACCTCCTCCACTCAAATACAAATAATTGAATAACAATTAAACTGCAATCAATTTAAATTAAACAACAATTACCTACAGCGACTGCTGTAGGGTTGAAGACTGACTCATGACGAGTGAAGTGATTGCAAGGGTGCGCGGCTAGCGGGCGAACCTATACAGAGTCCGAGTGCGCGAGTCCCGATAGCACCAGAAGACCGGTTTGCGTTTCGTTTTACCCGTGTTATTCCCTGTCGTTGCGTGCTAAAAGGGCTTAAAAGTCGTCGAATTCGGTGCGGAGCACATCGCAGGTTTCTACATATGCTTGGTTAAAAACCATCACCACCATGTACTACGCGGTATGAACAAGTTGACCATCAGCGTCATCTCTGCAGCACGGCCGCGGATACTTTTGAATACTTAATTTTACAATACATAGACCTACAAATTGAACTTATCAAAAATCAGTTTAATGGAGATGGATGATTTATGGTGGTGGTGCTACAGCACCAGCGCACAATAGCACGAGTCGCCACTGATGCTTACCATTTTAAGGGGGTATCATGAGCCTCGACATTCATCAAAATATCGGTAAAGCCCTACTACATGTCCCTTTCAAACTCCCTTTTAAACCCCCACAAAAGCGCTCACCAATTAGTAAGATAAGTTCGCTTGCTGCTCAATGTGGCCCCTTTATTGTTATACTGGAAATCGTCTGGACAGTGTCGCCTGACGACTATTGACGAGGGTCCAAGACAGACAGGTTCAATCACACTTCAGGGCTTTAAACAGCTCTTGTTGACAACAGTCCATGGAAAGATCACATTTGAAATTTGGAATACTTTCTTATAGGCCTACACACATTTATTACAAATCGGTGGTTGTCGAGGGGGCCCCTAGATCGCGGGGCCCGTGTGCACCGCACACCTTGCATCATAGGGAGTTACGCCACTGCACTGCCATCTAGAATAAATATAGAACGTTTTCGAGCTCTTTGCTATACGCAAATCTTTTTAAAGTGTCTGGATTTCGTGAACCCCACGTGAATAACAGCAATACTCTTTCAACTCACAACCCATGACGTTTTCCACGATACCGTTCAAGAATACCAATTCCTTCGAAAACGAAAACGACTTCGTTTTCAAATTGCGTTTTCAACTCATCTCCCACGAACTCAAGAATTGGGGTCCAGTCCTTATACCGTCGTTATACCATGGTTATACCACCTATACCCAGGATGTACATGAATCTGGGTCTAGATATTTTACATCCTATTGTTATTGCTAATACAATAGAAATTAAATCAACTTTGATCATCATCATTATCCATCGCCGTTTCCTGCTTCTGGCAGGGTCAGCTTGGGTTTCACGACCAAATTCTTCCACTTCTTCCTATCCTCCCACAATCGAGTCTCTGCTACATTCTTCCAGCTCTCTCCTCTAGTATGTAGGTCTCTTGCTATGGTCTCCTTCCATCTCTTCCAACTTTGATAAAATTATTATATTTTAACAAATAATTTTACAATGGATCTTGAAAAAGTAATGAGATCACACACATAACAAAAACTTGTAGAAATACAGCCAAACCTTACACACTCAAAAGAAATGAGATCTAAAAAAAGGGCCAAGCTCATCTACCCTTCCACATTTGCGCATTCTTAATTCATAAACGTACAGTGTCCCATAACAGCATCCTCGAAAAGCTTGGCAAAATAAAATTTGCATGTTATTACGTTTAAATTAATTAGAAAAAAGAACTTGGTTGAACTATTACGTTTAAATTAATAATCGCAAATTCTATTTTGCCAAGCTTTTCGAGGATGCTGTTATGGGACACTGTACGTTTATGAATTAAGAATGCGCAAATGTGGAAGGGTAGATGAGCTTGGCCCTTTTTTTAGATCTCATTTCTTTTGAGTGTGTAAGGTTTGGCTGTATTTCTACAAGTTTTTGTTATGTGTTAATGAAATGACTGACAGTGGAGTTATGTCCACCCCCAAATATATAATCCAACTTTACAACCTCTTTCTACAACTTGGCCGGTATTACAAAAGACGATGCAATGCAAAGTAGGTACAAAAGAGAAATATGTCATACAGCAATTGTTTATCAGTTATTCCTGTATTTGGAAAGGTTGAATTAAAAAAAAAATGGTTCAGAAGAATGGAGCAAGGGAAGACATCGGGATGTAAAATATGGATCTGGTTCCAGCTCCTCTCGGAATCCAAGTTTAAATGGTGCGATTTCTTCAAACATAGAGAGAGAGAGTCTTCACGAGACATTCATGTATTCTGCACGCTTGCAAGTAAGTACTCACATTAATGTGTACAATGCTTGGGAGAAAACTTGATATTACATAATATGCAAATTCTAAAATGCACAAAACACTGACATTTTTATACAGAACAACATAGAAAAAACAGAATTGTTTTATGTAATAAACACTACTATACACCATGTTTAAGCATAAGGTCGACGCACCATATGCTCCAGAGTTTGAGAATACATGAATGTCTCGTCTCGTGAAGACTCTTTACCAGGACTACAACAGTGAAACAAATTATCTTGAAGTGATAGGGGTATTCAACCGCTATAAACTCAAAAAATATAATTCATTCAGGCTAACTAGTTATGAATTTAGAAAGTAACAGTATAATTATTGACTCCACCATGACCCGAAAAAAATTGTTCCACTGGGTAATTTTCGAGCTAGGTCCCAATGGCAAAAATCTCCCACATAAGAAATAACACGTGGAATATATTACCAGGGAAAAGAAAAATGATGAGGTTTAGATGGCCACTCTAGCCTACGGGATATGTGGGACAGGCCTGTGCAGGACAGATCCAGCCACAGGCAGGAGTAAGAATGAAAACCGATGCATACATTGCTAAATATTTGCAGTATAACATTTTATTTTATTTCAGTATAGTGAGCGAGGTCTTTGGGTCTTTGTGGAGTTTACAGTTCTCATTTGTAAATAATTAGTAACTAAATAGAAAATATTTATAAAATAGAGAACATTAACACACATTTTGTTACCACTCTTCACCAATCCAAGAAATTTTACATGACGTATGATTATTGTAATTAATGTTTATTTTATTCTACATTGTATGGAAAATAAATCTTTGTCTTGGCTTCAAACAAAGCTGGAAATAAAACTGGGATTGATTTTCTGATTTTTTAATGATTTACAAATCAACACAAAAACATTGTATCATTACACAATCTTTTGATGGAACAAAAATATTACTGTACTTTATGGGCATGGCTTGCGATCGTGATAACAGGCGTTAGAAATAACCACCACTACCACCATATCACTACCGGAGAAGTCTGTATACAAAAACTATGGCTCCATAATTGAAAGAAATTCACCATGATCATGATCATGGTTGTTGGAAGTCTTTACAGTGTATTAATACGATGACTTTTATAGGAATGCTATTAATTCTATACTTAATATTAACTAAAATTATTCATATTATTCTAGGAATGTTATTATGAATGCTATGACTTTCTTTGTAACTTTCATTATGGGAATTGCTATGAAAACCATTAAACAACATTCACAGTAAAACTATAACTTTCATGTTACATAAATTATATAACTTCATGACATGCCGATTGCATTATGACCAAATGAGTTCTCTATAACATACCGGTTCCGGTTAATTGACAAACATTTAGGAAAAATACACAGATATTTTAATTAAGTTTTCATCACAAGACAAATCTCACATAAACTAAAAACAGTACTGATAGTATTTGTATCTATGCCTAGAAGCAGATCAATAGAAGAGCTCCCAGGAAAAAGGATGAATATGACATCTCAGCAAAACGTGTTCTTTGTTGGAAAAAGGGTGTATATCCATCACTCTACATAGTGGTGCAATCTGTGGTCGAAGCATTAACTAGTTGTGGGTTTAAATTGTTAAATTTTCATGTCCCTGGACTTATGGTGTATATCCATTCAACATAGCTGTCGTGGTAAGTTTAAAGCTGTCACCAAACCTCAGATGTCATTTTCATACTTTTTCCGGGGAGCTCTAACTATCAACATTATTAATGTACTTCAATTATTGTACTACGGTTTATCACCGACTTTGTGCCTACACTTTGGCAGACAAATTTGGTTACTTAAGCAATATTTGTAGAGAACTTGCCATACAAACTAAAATCAAATATTTATAAGACAAGTGACAACCATGGTATAAACAAAATAAATATTATATAGACTGGAGGTGTCAATATCCAAAATACACTTTCTACAATGTTATATTAACTAGAATTTTATTCAATCAAATTTAATTCCACAAACATCCACAAAAGTTGGCTTATTGAGTACCGGGTAACGTTTCAATACTTGTGGATAAATTGTTTGGAGCAATTATTTTCATGTTAAATTTTCTTAAAGTCAAACAATGAATCATATGCATTTACTATTCAACAGTAAAGACAAGGGTGGAACCATTCAGATACCCATGTAAACCACAGCTCATTACGATTGTGCACCACCCACTTCCGATACACAACAATACAGTACATGACAATACAAGAAGGTATAAATGCAATGAACTAATGATGGAACCACCATAAACCATTAGGATTATTTCATATTTGTTACAATGCTAGAAAATCACACAAGGTGATCAAAAAGTTGAATGACTTATTCAAGACAAGTGTTTAATTAAGGCCTAATTAAATTAAGTGTGCCATTATTTACATATTAGTACATCCCAAAAATTAAAATAATAGAACATTCTTGATAAGTTACTTTTTACCAGTATCTTTTTAATTATTAACAACTGATAATGAACCAAAATACAAATTTGACAATTAAAATTAGTTTTGAATATAGTGGTGTGAGATAGGATCCAACAGCTAACCTACAAAAAGTGATGGTGGCTGCTGAATTTCTTGATAAATAGAGACATAAATACATACAAAACACTGGGGAAAATAAAAAGATGAAACATACAATCATAACCAGTGTTGAATATAGAAAGAATAAAGATAAAGATGATGGCACAACCAACAGATCCTTCATCATAGAACGTCATCTCATCGCACACAAATTGAGGATGACAAAAACAAAGCTAAATAATCACAAATAACAACGTTGGTACAAACAACGGATCACTTTTAAATCAAATCGACAACATCATCGTCATCATCAACATCAAACAGATAACTTACAGGCAAAGGAAGATGTCTGAAAATTTTACTGAATGAGAGGAACATTTATAAAATAGGAAAATACTTTTTCTATCAGCAATTCTTTCTAACATGCAATTTCAAAACCAATAGTGCACACACTGAGCCGGAAGTAAAATTTAATTTCAAGAGACAAACATCAACTTCCATCTCTTGTATAAGGGGAAATGATTTTCTAGAATAAAGTTTGATGAACAATTTTTATTTCTTTCCTTGTTGTGTTCTTTCGAGTGATTGTCGTGCTTGCAAAGAAAGAAGTGTTTTGTAACGGCAGATGACACAAATAGCCTATTGTAGGCCTATCATAATTAAACATTACTTAAAAAAAAAAAAAAAAAAACTAGTATAAAAACTAGGATGGAAATACCTTGATACATTATAAAAATCATTGCTCCAATCCAAATCAAATTTCATCTGGCTCAGTGTGTAGAGTACACTATTGTCCAAAAATTGGCATATAATGGCTGACAGGGGAGGTATGTCCCCCCCAAAAAATCCTAGCTACTATTTAATCCAGCCAAGTTTACAACCCCTTTCTACAACTTCTTATCAAACAAAAACGATGCAATAGTCTTAAATAATATTTTTCCATGACAGTATTGGGACCGTGCCAACTTTAACAAACAAATAATGATGACATCTGCTTTGTGTCAAACTCAAGCAGCAAGAGAACCGTTGATTACAATTTATTTTTACTCTTGCCTGCATTATATGCAGTGCAGTCACACTTGATTACACTTGTAATGATACAGGACATTTTCTAGTAAACCTACAGCCTCAGATAGGTGCTTGCTTTTGTTATGAGTTGCCAAACTTTGGGAATTCTTGAACACTCTCATACAAGTAAGACACCTGTTAAACGGAACCCAAACAGGTGAAACAGTTCGGGTGTCTTTCAATGTTCCCGTTAATTTCAATGCTGTATTTCCTTCACAATCTTGTGTGCCATTATTGACATTTCCTAGTAGACCAACAGCCTTAGACCAGTGCTTGGATCTGTTATGAGCTCTCAAATCTTTGGGTCTCTTGAAGTCTCTGTCACAAGTGAGACACTTGTTTGCCACAGCAGGTGAAACAGTTCGGGTGTCTGTCAATGTTCCCGTTAATTTCAACGCTGTATTTCCTTCACAATCTTGTGTGCCATTATTGACATTTCCTAGTAGACCAACAGCCTTAGACCGGTGCTTGGATCTGTTATGAGATGCCAAATCTTTGGGTCTCTTGAACACTTTGTCACAAGTGAGACACTTCTTGTTAGCTCCAACAGGTGAAAGAGTTTGGTTGTCTGTCAATGTTTTTGTTAATTTCAACGCTGTATTTCCTTCACAATCTTGTGTGCCATTATTGACATTTCCTAGTAGACCAACAGCCTTAGATCGGTGCATGGATGTGTTATGAGATGTCAAATCTTTGGTGAACTCTCTGTCACAAGTGAGACTCTTGTTAGCCACAACTGGTGAAACAGTTTGGTTGTCTGTCAATGTTTCCGTTAATTTCATTGCTGTATTTCCTTCACAAACTTGTGTCTCATTAGTGACATTTCCTTGTAGACCAACAGCCTTAGACTGGTGCTTGAATGTGTTATGAGATGTCAAATCTTTGGTGAACTCTCTGTCACAAGTGAGACTCTTGTTAGCCCCAACAGGTGAAACAGTTTGGTTGTCTTTCAATGTTCCCGTTAATTTCAACGCTGTATTTCCTTCACAATCTTGTGTCCCATTATTGACATTTCCTTGTAGGCCAACAGCCTCAGACGGGTGCTTGGATTTTATATGATCTGCCAAACCTTTGGCCTTCCTGCACACTTTATAACAAATGAAACACATGTTAGCCCTAACAGGTAAAACAGTTTGGTTGCCTTTCAATATTTCCATTAATTTTAATGCTGTATATCCTTCACAACCTTGTGGGTCTTTATTACCATTTCCTACTAGACCAAGAGCCTCAGATAGGTGCCTGTATTTTTTATGAAATGCCAAACCATTGGCCGTCTCAAACACTCTGTCGCAAGTGAGACACTTGTTAGTACCAACAGTTAAAACAGTTTGGTTGTCTGTCAATGTTTCCGTTAATTTCATTGCTGTATTTCCTTCACAAACTTGTGTGTCATTATTGACATTTCTTTGTAGACCAACAGCCTTAGACTGGTGCATGGATGTGTTATGAGATGTCAAATCTTTGGTGAACTCTCTGTCACAAGTGAGACTCTTGTTAGCCCCAACTGGTGAACCAGTTTGGTTGTTTGTCAATGTTTCCGTTTTCAACGCTGTATTTCCTTCACAATCTTGTGTGTCATCATTGACATTTCCTTGTAGGCCAACAGCCTCAGACGGGTGCTTGGATGTGTTATAAGATGTTAAATCTTTGGTGAACTCTCTGTCACAAGTGAGACTCTTGTTAGCCCCAACTGGTGAACCAGTTTGGTTGTCTGTCAATGTTTCCGTTAATTTCATTGCTGTATTTCCTTCACAATCTTGTGTGTCATTATTGACATTTCCTAGTAGAGCAAAAGCCTCAGACCGGTGCTTGGATTTGTTATGAGCTTTAAATCTTTGGTGAACTCTCTGTCACAAGTGAGACTCTTGTTAGCACCAACATGTGAAACAGTTTGGTTGTCTGTCAATGTTTCCATTAATTTCATTGCTGTATTTCCTTCACAATCTTGTGTCCCATTATTGACATTTCCTAGTAGAGCAAAAGCCTCAGACCGGTGCATGGATGTGTTATGAGATGTCAAATCTTTGGTGAACTCTCTGTCACAAGTGAGACTCTTGTTAGCCACAACTGGTGAAACAGTTTGGTTGTCTGTCAATGTTTCCGTTAATTTCATTGCTGTATTTCCTTCACAATCTTGTGTGTCATTATTGACATTTCCTAGTAGACCAACAGCCTTAAACCAGTGCTTGGATGTGTTATGAGCTTTCAAACCCTTGGCCTTGTTGAACACTTTATTACAAATGAGACAAATGTTAACCACAACAGGCATATATTTTAATGCAGTATTTCCTTCACAATCTTGTGTGCCATTATTGACATTTCCTAGTAGAGCAAAAGCCTCAGACCGGTGCTTGGTTCTGTTATGAGCTTTTAAACGGTTGGCCTTCATGAACACTATATTACAAATGAGACATGTGTATTCCACAACCGGTATTAATTTAATGCCATATTTCTGTACAATCTTGGGTACATTATTGACATTTCCTAGTAAGTCAACAGCCTCAGATGGGTGCTTGGATCTGATATGAGCTGCCAAACCTTTGGCCTTCTTGTGCACACTATAACAAATGAGACACATGTTGGTCCCAACAGGTATTAATTTCATTGCTGTACTTCCTTCATAATCTTTTGTGACATTATTGACATTTCCTAGTAGGTCTACAGCTTCAGATGGGTGCTTGCATTTGTTGTGATTTTCCAAACCTTCGGTCGTATTGAACATTCTGTCACAAATGAGACACTTGTTATCCGCAACAGGTATAAATTTCATTGATGTATTTCCTTCCCAATCTTGTGTGCTAATACTCTTCTCACAAATGCTGCAGAATCGTGATAAATCTGGATGATTCACAAGAGTGTGATTTCGTAGCTCCACCAGATGACAATATCTCTCTCCGCACGAGCTACATCCTACTGTAGTGTTCTTATTATCATACTTGCGAAAGTTGAGCTTGCAGTACTTTGCAGTACAACCCTCACACCTAAATGGGGTTGTACAGTGTTTATACAAAACATGACATTCAGTATAATCACATATCTCTCCACATATAAGACAGTTTCTTTCTATTTTGTGATACGGTGCTGGATGAGTGCGTTGGAATTCTTCAATGACTTCTTTTGGTTCCGGTAATTGATGAAGCACCAAATTTTTGTTCATGTTAGACACAGTGATTGACGTTGATTGTGAACTTTCACTGCCCCTTGAGCAGTGATTTTCTTCAATTTTGGCTCGTTCTAAAAACAGAATCAGAATCAAGTAATATTCATATGATTAACTCACATCATATAGCCTACACTAAAACATGACCTACTGGCAAAACATATCTATAGATTTGGAAATTTGGCATTGGATGAATGCAGATTAAATTAGTGACAGAGTAGGCCTACAGGACAGACGACCCTGCCCTGCTGTTCCAGATTAAAGAAAGTGATTGACGAAATGCCAGAGGGTGGCCGGTAACGAAAGGGATGCATTTCTCTACTGGGCAGCTAGATACATAATGACATAATAATATAAATGCAGGCACAGGAAAACAACAAAATTATGAGTTGGCTCATTTAAAGACAGTCATAAAATACTTATTTTACTGTTCAATATCCCACAAAGTAGGTAATCTAATATCTGAACAATAAAAGTTTGTTTTCATTATTTCTTTTTCATAAAATTGTTTGTTAATTATTTGATACAATACACAGCAAAATTAACCATCCGTAAAATATTTTGTCTTGCCTGTATTGCTTTTTTGTATTTATTTTAGTTTGAAAAAGACTACTGTAAAGCAGTTGCAATATTACTTTTACTAGGCCGCTTCACTTTTTCTTAACAAAAAACCCCACATATTCTGTCAACAAATAGCACCATAACATATTGACAGTTAAAGAAGATGAACTATTATTTGCAGGCCACTACCAGACCCCAAAAACACTCACGCTAGACATGTTTCACGTGTTTTACAAACCAACTCACAAACAGGTTAAATTTTAAAGGGATCCAAAAAGTTTAAAAATAGGTAATGTTTGCAAAACTCCTTGATAAGTAAATATAACCCCCCAAAATACAAAAATTTGTAAAAAAAACGGCAGCCAAGCTCTCCTTCCAAAGTCTTCAGCTGTAAATGCTGTGAGATATAGAAGTTGAGCCAAGCATTTCATTCTTTCTCCCTCGCATTGAAAAGAAGTAAGATCATTTCGCCTGTTGACGAGCGCCAAGCCAACCATTTTTCGTGGTTAAAAAAGTAAAAATTTTAAACTCAAAATCATAAAAAAATTACTTGGCCATTGACTTTTTAGGAGTCCTCGTAACAAAATCAATAGCCAAGTCATTTTTTCATGATCTTAAGTTTAAAATTTTAACTTTTTTACCACGAAAATTGTTGGCTTGGCGCTCGTCAACAGGCGAAATGATCTTACTTCTTTTCAATGCGAAACTAGGGAGAAAGAATGAAATGCTGGGCTCAACTTCTATATCTCACAGCATTCACAGCTGAAGACTTTGGAAGGAGAGCTTGGCTACAGTTTTTTTTTTTTTTTACAAATTTTTGTATTTTGGGGGGATATCACATCTTTTTGTTGTTTGTATCATATCAAGGCGTGAAATACGTAAAATACGTGTAAAGGTGAATGCAGTGCCTTTAAAAACAGATTGTCTAGAAACAAAAGGTATCATATTTTCTTTGTTTATAATCTGTAGTTGGCAATATACAATGTTTTTAGAAATTTACTATGGTTAAAGTCGTCTTGGGTGTTTGTGTGAATGATTTGTTGACCGGAATATAACTCATTGACGCATAATTTTAATCAGCAATTAAAATATTAAAATTGTATTAAATGCGACCTAAAGTTTTTACCCAAAGTTAAAGGGGCTAAAAACCCCAAAAAATATTTTTTACCACGTGATCTATAGCACAATACTACACTTAAATAACCGTTTAAAAAATTATATCTTGTAACTGTGATTTAACACGAATTTATTTTTTTTATCCAAAAATTGGCAAAAATAAGTGTTTTGGAAATTTTCCTAAATCGGCTTTAACCTGCTTCATTTTTGGTCCACATAGATACTAGAGCATAGTACCAATCTAAAATGCCCCTTTATAACATCGTGTCTTGAAACTGTGCCCAAATATACCCTCAAACACGCAAAAATATGCATTCAAAAATCACACCCCATCTTGGTAATCAGCATATTTTGACCGAACTACTTGCCCAAATTACAAAACAAAATATAGAGAATTTACAGAAAAGGCTGTCGAGTACGTCAATAATGGCAAATATTTTTTTGGATCAAAATCCCCCCAAGGTCACGGGGCATAAAGATCGTCCCCATGTTATTTCTTATGGGAGATTTTTGCCCATGGGACCTAGCTCGAAAAATGTCATGTTTGACAATTTTTTGGGAGGTCATGGTGACCCCAATAATTTTTCTGGTAATTGCTAAATTCATTAATAGTTAACCTGAATGAAATATATTTTTTGAGTTTAGCGGTTAAATACCCCTTTAAGGGTGGTAGGGAACAGTGGGGGTGAAATATCGCTTGCCTCCCGGCGGATTATTATGTTTCATATGATTATAAACTATCATGCCAAATTTCATTCTGATATAACTCATTTGCACAGAATGAGTTTTCAGCATTGGCACAGGCCAATTGGGTTAAAACACATTAGAACATAATTTTAATAACTAATTTGATTGAAAATTCAATTTTGGGTTAGAGCTATGAATTATTTTAATTTTAGGGGATGATTTAGGGGTGTTGGGGTGGAATATTGCTTGCCTCTCGGCGGAAGTATGCGAGTCTGAGGTACATCTAAGTGTGGTCCAAGTTTCATAGTTCTAAGATGTACCGTTTTCTCTGTAGGCTTTTATTCTTCTCTGGCAGAATCCCCCCCAACCAACCAACCAACCAACCAACCAACCAACTAGCCGAAAGATTTTCTTTGATTTCTACGCACTTTTTTAACACAGAACGGGTTATCGGATCGGGCTGATTTTTTTTTTGGTATGTCATGGACCACATATCAGGTCATATACCGAGTTTCAAGATTGTAAATCTTTCGGGACGGCGTGTGCAGATAGCTGAAAACCCCCCAACTCGGGTAGGAGTAAACAGGGTCGAGTTAGTCATCGCCTTCTAGCAGTCGCGTGCGCTTGGCTGCGGGCGAACAACCGTCGCCCTAGATTAAACAATATAAAGATTGTTCCTACCATTACAATTATAATATTAAACGCCCGGTTCCAGCACGAGTCAGGTCAGGGGGCAACACATCACTATCACTAATGAAATAAAATAAAATACTAGTAAATGACATCCAACCATAACACCAACGCTAACGTACATTTCAAATTGGATTAATAATGAAACCGATGAAACTAACATGGGTTGCCGTTGGGCTCGTTTCATTGCCGTTTTGTTATTGGGGTGGATGAACAAGTAGGTACAAAAGAGAAATATGTCACACAGCAATTGCTTGTCAGTAATTCAGTTTGGAAAGGAACCAGTAGTTTACAATCATGAAAAAATATGGATCAGGACAATGGAGCTAGGATTTGAGCTAGGGATGGCATCGGGTAGTAAAATATGGATTTGGTTCTAGCTCCTCTCAAAATCCAAGTTTAATGGTGCCATTTCTTCAAGTGTAACTATTAAGAGTCTTCATGTATGTGTGTGTGTGTGTGTGTGTGTGTGTGTGTGTGTGCGCGCATTTATGTGTTCTGCACGCTCGCAGTACTCACATAAATGTGTACTATGCTTGGGAGAAAACTTAAAATATATATAATATGCAAATTCTAAAATGCACAAAACACATTTTTATACAGAACATACAAAAAAACAGAATTGCTTTATGTAATAAACACTACTATACACCATGTTTAAGCATAAAGTCGCCGCAACGGAAGCTCAGATGCGTGCTCCAGAGCGTGAGAATATATGAATGTCTTGTACTCTAGTCTATGGGATGTGGGGAGGACAAGCCTGTGCTGGACAGATCCAGCCACAGGCAGGAGTAAGAATGAAAACCAATGTATACATTTCCAACTAAATACATTGCAGTATAACATTTTATTTTATTTGAGTATAGTGAGCCGAGGTCTTTGTAGAGTTTACACTCCTTTGTAAATAGTTAATAAATAATAACTAAATAGAAATACGTATATAAAATAAAGAACATTAACACACATTTTGTTTCCACTCTTCACCAATCCAAGAAATGTAATATGACATAATTAGTTTATTTTTTCCACAGTGTATGGAAAAAATCTTTGTATTGCCTTCAACAAAACTGAAAATAAAACTGGGATTGATTTTATGATCGCATATTCTTAATCATTAACAAATCAACACAAAAACTGTGATATTACAAAATCTTTTGATGGAACAAAAATATTACTAGTCTAGTACTATATGGGCATGGATCGTGAAAACAGGCGTTAGAAATAAGACCACCAGCTAAAAGTCTGTATACAAAAACTATGGCTCCATTATTGTAAGAACAGCACTATGATCATGAACATGGTTGTTGGAAGTCTTTACAGTGTATGAATACAATTACTTTTTCGGAACGCTATTAATTTGATAATTATTATTAATATTTCATAACATTATTCTAGGAATGCTATTATGAATGCTAAGACTTTCATAATTGTTACTTTCTTTATGGGAATTTGCTATGAAAACCATTGAACAACATTCACAGTAAAACTATAACTTTCACATCACATAAATCATGTAACTTCATGACAGGCCGATTGCATTCTGACCAAGTGAGTTCTCTATAACATACCGGTAATTGACAACATATTATAGGAAAAATACAGACATATTTAAATTAAGTTTTTATGAGTGAACTGAACTGATACACAAAATAAAATAAAACAGTATCTCACATATAAACTAAATACAGTAGTAATTAAACCATTCTTATTTGTAGGCCTAGAAGCAGATACAAAATTATAATTATCAACATCATTAATGCACTACATAAATGGTACTACGGTTTTTCACCGACTTTGTGTCGACACTTGGCAGACAAATTTGTTTACTTCAGCAATATTTGTAGAGAACTTGCCATACAAACAAAAAACAAATATTTATAAGACAACCAAGTATTAACAAAATAAATATTGTATAGACTGGAGGTGTCAATATCCAAAATACACTTCTACAATGTTATATTAAGTTCAATCAAAGTTTAATTCCACAAACATCCACAAAAGTTGGCTTATTGAGTAATGTTTCAATACTTATGGATAAATTGTTCAGCAATTATTTTCATGTTGAATTTTCTCAAAGTCAAACAATGAATAATATGTATTTACTATTCAACAGTTAAGACTAAGATGAAACAATAGGCTATTTGCATGAATTTTAGATTTAAGTTAAACATATTTATCTCTAGAGAATAAAACGTCCTGAATCCAAATATCGCGTTTATTTTATGTAATTATTGTTATTATTATAGGATATTGCTTAACGTCTCATATTTATGCAACTTGGCTAATCGAGACGAAGGGAGGGACGTAAGGGATGACGCGGGAGGACAAGAGGACAGGCCTGTGCTGGTCAGAACTAGCCACACGTCTCCGTCTGTGTCATCATCCGTCCGTGTTGTCATTGTCGTCGCCGTCAGAGAAAATATTTTATGTTTAATTCCGCGCCAAAAGTGTGACGTAATGAGGCCCTATATTAGCCACGGTCTTCCAAATACTGTGCAGTATACCACGAAAATAATATTTTTAGAATGCAAAGTGCTTTGGAATATCTCTCGGCAGTGGCGTTTCCTGGCATCAAATTCAGGTGGGGCAAGTAGATTTAATTCATGTTTTTTGCACACACATTTTTCTCAGAGAACTGCCAGGACCAACCTTTTGATTTGAATCCTACCAATGTTATTGATAAATGCTAAATCATTAATGAAGAAAATACGAATAATTACTATCAGGAGAATAAATTTAACTTCACAAATATAGTGAATTCAAAAGTCGTAAAAGTACTCCGTCGTTCAAAGTAGTTCAAAATAACTTTTTATCAATAAAGTTTGACTTTAAATCAGTTAGGGTACAACATTTGAGTTTACATGTAAAATAGATGAAGAATATCGTTCCAATAACTACATTTAGTGATATTTTTGACATGCCGTCGATTACGCAAAGTATTTGCGCTGAATTTGTCCGCCCGTCAGTGTTTTACACGAGATGGGGAAAGGTCCAATTTGCCCCTCTTGGAACCGTACGCGGCGCGATCCGCTCGGTGTGGGCGGAGCTACACGTGCATGCTGAGGCATAGGACGACTAGGGCTAGCCAGCGCTAGCCCCTAGGAACGCTTCACGTGGATGCGGCGGCCGGTGCTGCTACGTAACGATATTTTTCAACTACTCTTGACTCGTAATTCTATTGTTGATGCGGAAATTGAATATGATTTTAACTTCATAAATAATTCAAGCAATTTTAAATATTTTTTACTATTTTATTCTTTTGTGCCGTGCTAGAAATTGTTGGTGGGGCTCAGCCCCACCTGCCCCTATGCAGGAAACGCCACTGTCTCTCGGCAACAATACAACAGACTGCGGTAGCGCTGTTTTGACAAGCTCTGGGCCCCCTATCACATCATCGCCCGTGTAGGGCCTATATACGTCATAATGGAATGACCAATGACAGCGCGTTTCACAGTATGTTCCAAAATACTACACTTCAAGTCACAATATCTATGTCAAAACATTTTTTAACATAAAATAAAAAAATAAAAAAAATGTTTTGACATAGATATTGTGACTTGAAGCGTAGTATTTTGGAACATACTGTGAAACGCGCTGTCATTGGTCATTCCATTATGACGTATATAGGCCCTACACGGGCGATGGTGATGATGGGGGGCCCAGAGCTTGTCAAAACAGCGCTACCGCAGCCTGTTGTATTGTTGCCGAGAGATATTCCAAAGCACTTGGCATTCTAAAGATATTATTTTCGTGGTATACTGCACAGTATTTGGAAGACCGTGGCTAATAAAGGGCCTCATTATGTCACACTTTTGGCGCGGAATTTAAACGTCGTTTTTGAAACAACATTTTTTAAATTTTTTTATATAATACATCAAGTGCTTCAAATTTTGTTTTGAAACTGTTTATATATTATGTAATATATGAGCAATTCGAAAAAAATATAAAAAAATCTCATGCAAATAGGCTATTCAGATACCCATGTAAACCACAGCTCATTACGATTGTGCACCACCCACTTCAGATACACAACAATACAGTACATGACAATACAAGAAGGTATAAATGCAATGACTATGTGGAACCACCATAAACCACTAGGATTATTTCATATTTGTTACAATGCTAGAACAATCACACAAGGTGATCAAAAAGTTGAATGACTTATTCAAGACAAGTGTTTAATTAAGACCTGATTAAATTAAGTGTGCCCTTATTTACTTATTAGTATTTCCCAAAAAATTTAAATATAATAGAACATTCTTGATAAGTCACTTTTTACCAATATCTTTTTATTCATTAACAACTGATAATGGAGAAAAATACAAATTTGACAATTGAAATTAGTTTTGAATATAATGGTGTGAGATAGGATCCATCAGCTTACCTACAAAAAGGGATGGTGGCTGCTGAATTTCTTGATAAATAGACACATAAATATAAACAAAACACTGGGGAAAAAACAAAAGACACAACAATCATACAATCATAACTAGTGTTGAATATAGAAAGAATAAAGATAAAGATGATGGCACAACCAACACATCATTCACACAAGAAAGTCATCTCATCAAACTAGGGATGACTTCGGGTACCCGGAAACGGTTCGGAACCGGATCCATTACAATCCGGTTCCCTTTTTCGGAACCGGTTCTATTTTCAACCTAAAAGTTGCCAAGGGTCTAGGCACAGACGAGAATAAATGAGCCAGAAACACCCGTGGTTGCAAAATTCTTAGGCCTAGGCCTAGGCTCTATGAATGTTCGTCACAATTTTGACCTAGGCTTAGCCTAGGCCCATGTGTTGTGTTATAATAACATTGCAGAACTTGTTAATAACATTTTAATCATATACTTATTCTATTTTTCACGTTTAAATCACATAATCCAAACTTTATGAACGAAAACGAAAGCAAACAATCTTGTAGGCCATTGTTTGTTCAACTGTTCTCACTTAGCAGTTCTTACAATGTCTGGGACACGGCTCCGCCCCCTATCGAAATTCGAATCGATTATCGCCCCGCCCATGTTTTCAATCGAAATTAGCCCGCCAGATTCAAATTTACGAAAATTGAGAAAGAAAAATATGTGAAGAACCGTTCCGAACCGGATCCGGAGAGGGTGGATCGGTTCCGGATTTTCGACCCAAAGTCATCCCTACATCAACACAAATTGAGAATGACAAAAACAAAGGTAAAGAATGACAAATCATAAGGGGAAATGATTTTCTAGAATAGAGATTGATGAACAATTTTAATGTTTTTCCTTCTTGTGTCCTTTCGAGTGATTGTCGTGCTTGCAAAGAAAGAAGTGTTTTGTACCAGCAGATGATACAAATTGTAGGTAATCAATTATTATTTTAAAAAATCCTATTATAAACTAGGATGGGTGACACAGCAAAGACCTATTGAAACAATATAAAAATCATTACTCAAAATTAAATTTCATCTGGCTCAGTGAGCAGGGTACACTATTGTCCAAAAATTGGCATACAATAGCTGACAGGGGAGGTATGCCCCACCCCAAAAATCCTAGCTTCTATTTAATCCAGCCAAATTTACAACCCCTTTCTATGATTTCTAAGAATATCAAACAAAGACGATGATGATGATTTTTCCATGACAGTAGGCCTACCGGGACAGTGCCAACTTTTGAAAACAAAATAATGATGACAAATGCTTTGTGTCAAACTCAAGCAGCAAGAAATCCGATTACAATTTATTTTTACTATTGAGTTGCCTGCATTATATGCAATGCAGTCACACTTGTTTACACTTGCAATGATACAGAACATTTTCTAGTAAACCTACAGCCTCAGATAGGTGCTTGCATTTGTTATGATATGCCAAACCTTTTGCTAACGTTAACACTCTATTACAACAAGTGAGACTCTTGTTAGCCCCAACAGGTGAAACAATTCGGTTGTCTTTCAATGTTCCTGTTAATTTCATCGCTGTATTTCCTTCACAATCTTGTGTCACATTATTGACATTTCCTAGCAGGCCAACAGCATCAGACGAGTGCTTGAATTTGTTATGAGATGTTAAACCGTTGGCCTTCTCGAACACTCTGTTACTAATGAGACACTTGTTAGCCTCAGACGGGTGCTTGGATTTGTTATGAAGTCTCAAACCGTCAGGAATCTTGAACACTCTATTACAAATGAAACACATGCTGGCCTCAACAGGTATTGATTTCATTGTTGTATTTCCATCACAATCTTTTGTGACATTATTGACATTTCCTAGTAGGCCAACAGCCTCAGATGGGTGCTTGGATCTGATATGAGCTGCCAAACCTTTGGCCTTCTTGTGCACACTATAACAAATGAAACACATGTTGGCCCCATCATCAGGTATTAATTTCATTGCTGTTTTTCCATCACAATCTTGTGTGCCATTATTGACATTTCCTACTAGGCCAACAGCCTCAGATGGGTGCTTGGATTTGTTATGAGATGTTAATCCGTTGGCAGTCTTGAACACTCTATAACAAATGAGACACTTGTTAGCCCCAACAGATGGAACAGTTTGGTTGTCTGTCAATGTTCTTATTGATTTCATTGCTGTTTTTCCATCACAATCTTGTGTGTCATTCTCATTATTGACATTTCCTAGTAGGTCTACACCCTCAGATCGGTGCTTGAATTTGTTATGAGATGCCAAATATTTGGCCTTCTTGAACACTTTATTACAAATTAGACACTTGTTAGCCTCAAAAGAAAACGGGGTTTTAAATTTTTCATCGAGTTTTTTGGTTTTTCCCAAATCTTGTGTCCCAAAATTTTTCTTTTTCACAAATGCTGCGAATCGAGATAAAGGGGGGATAAATTTCCCCAAAGGGGTTGTGTTTCGTAGCTCCCCCAGAGGAAATATATCTCTCCACATGAGCTACATCTTACTGTAGTTTTCATATTATCATACCTGCAAAAATTTCCAGCTTGTAGGCTTTCCCTTAAAAACCCTAACACCAAAAGGGGGGTTGCACGTTTTTATAAAAAAACTTTGTTTTCAGAAAAAACCACAATCCTCCAATATAAAACCCAGTTTCTTTCTCCGTGTTTTTTACGGGGATGAGGGGGTTTTGGGACTTCTTCAATAACCCCTTTTAGTTCCGGCGTTTTATAAAAGCCCCAAAATTTTGTTCACGTTAGATTTGGACACCCGATTGAATTTGCTTGTAAACATTCATTCCCTACTTAGGGTTGTTTTTTGCCCTTTTTTTTTTGGCTCGATTTTAAAAACAGAATCAAAATTTCAAGAAAATTTTCATATGATTAACTCCCTTTCATTAGCCTACACTAAAACATGCCCTACTGGCAAAAAAAAATTATCTAAAAATTTGGAAATTTGGCAGGATGAATGCGTTTTAAAATTAGGGGACAGATTTGGGCCCCTACAGGACAAAACGCCCCCGGCCCTGTATTATGTTCCAGTTTAAAGAAAGTGATGCCAAAAATGCCAGGGGGGGCCCGGGAAAAACGAAAGGGGGGTTTTTCTCTACTGGGCAGCTAATACATAAGGGACATAAAAATGTAAATGCGGGCACGGGAAAAAACAACAAAAATTAGGAGTTGGCTCATTTAAAGACAGTCAAAAATTTTTATTTTCAATTTTCCCAAAAAAGTAGGTTTTCTAATCTCGCAACAAAAGTATTTTTACATTTTTTTCCAAAGGGCATGCATTCGTACCGTTGGGGGGCCGGGGGGGGCCCCCCGGGAAGGAGATTTCAAGTCCACAAAAGGCTCACCTAGGCTAAAATGTGAAAAAAAACGAATTTTCCATATTTTTTTGTAGTTTTCCCAATCCCCCTTTACACTATTCAGAAAATATTTATTCATTGCCCCTATTCACACCAAAAATACCTTAAATTTTTTTCCCTTTTTGAATTTTTAATTGTCTTTTTAAAAATAGTTGGAAAGTTTGTACGTTAGTGATTTGATTTGGACAGGGGAAAGTTTTTTTTATTTATTTAATTGTTTTTCCCTGTTAAGACGTTGGGGAACATGGGGTTTTGCTCCCTCTCAAAGGGGTTTCAAAGCTGAAACCGATTATGCACAAACAAAATTAATGAATATTTACATTTTTTTCCCCCCTCTCAAAAAACCTTCAATCATTTGCGCTTTTAAAATAATATTAACGATCAACATTACCAAAACTGAAAAAAAAAAATTTTGGGAATTGACCCTTTTTTTAAATTTTTTTGGGCATAAAAGGGGTGAAGGCATATTTTGAGATTTTGACATAAGTTAGAACATTTTTTTCGAAGAAAGGCGCTAATAGTGGATTTTTTTAACCCAAAAATTTGGCTGAAATCTTTGGTCCAAGTTTGGCTATTTTAAGTTTCCCAAAAAGGGAACAGAAGCGGATTTTAAACACTCAACAAATTTTCCCTTTCCCAATAAGGGTTTTTTTCACTACCGATTTCGTGGGTTTGCCACAGATCGCCCCCACAGTATTTCCGGACTAAAACAAAAAAAAAGAGGGGGTTTTAAAACCCAAAATGAGCGTAAAAAACCCCCCAAAAAAGCATTTTAGGGGGGCTCCCTTTGTTTCTGGGAAGGGTTTTAGAAAAATTAGAATTTTTGTCTTTTGTACGCTTGACAATAAAATTCCTGCCCTTAAAATAAACAAACATTTTTTAAAATTTAAAAAATAAAAAAAAATTTTGAAAATTATATTTATATAAGAAAAACCCCAAATACTTGCAAAATTTTTTTTAATAAAAGCTTAGGGAAAAAAAATTAGCTTTTCCCACACAAAGGGGTTACACTATAAACCCTTCAGAAAGGGTTTAAAGGGCAGAAAAATTTTAAATTTTTGGGTCGTGGAGCTTCAAAAAAAAACAGGGGGGGGGGGCAATGTGCAGGATTCCTTTTTTTAAAATAAAATTTTTAAATTAGAAATTATAAAAAAATGTTTTTTATTAAGACAATAATGTTTTTGTCATGGGGTACAATAGACGAGCAACTAACCACCAACGTTCTTTTTTTTTTTTTGAAAAGCTCTTTTCACTGAGCGCTACGGGGAGTTCTAAACCCTATGTAAAATTTAAAAATGAGGAAAACTTTTTGAATTTATCTAAGTCATAATTGAGCCCCTACTCAGTCATTGTTGATAAAATTATGTTTTTGATTGTTTTTAAGGAAGGGATTTATAAAAGTAGGGGTTTTGCTTTGGGAAAAAAATTTAAATCAGAAAACCCCAAATCGAAAGACCATTAAAAAACCGAAATTTTAATTTTTTAAAAATTTAAATTTGTTTCTGAAAAATTTTTGGGGGAAAAATTGGGAAATTTTTTGCCACTTTATTGTTCGATGAAAATAATAAATTTAATTAACTTTATTTTTCCTATTTGTTTTTATTTCGGGGCCCGTTTACGTTGGACCCCAAAAGCAAGTCCGTTTTTTAAAATACCATGCCCAAAGGGAATTTCAGCCAAAATATTTTTCCTTTTCATTATTCTCTGTTGCTTACTTTTTTAAATCATAACCCACAAAACGATTATTGGTGATTCGCAAGCCTCCTGAAAGTTCAGGTGTATTTTTTTCGTTTTTAAATTTTTTTAATTATGGGCGAGTACATTCAACCAGGGGGCCCACTTTCGATATATTCTGACGATTATTATGTAATTTGCAAGCCAAGTGACGGGTTCGGGGTGTAAAATTTAAATTTGGGTTGGGTTTTTATTTTAAATTTTTTGGCGGTGTAATTTTCAGCCACGTTCAGATACATATCTGACGATTTTTAAACCAATATTTATTCACGGTTTTAAAACGCTTAAGGGGTTTTGGACGTATAGATGTTTTTCCAGGAGAATTGGGGGGGAAAAGTCCCCCGGAAATATAAAAAAGAGCAAACCGAAAATTTCGAATTTGTGTGCCCTTGTAAAAATCAGTAAAAACCTGCTTAGGGCTAGTACGGGCGGGGGCGCGACTTTTTTTGTGTGTTGCGCCCGCGTGGGAGGAGGTGGTGACAAAACCCCACGCGATCAACAGAAAAATTAAAACTTTCCAAAATCTAAAATTTTGTGTCTGAAAGTAAAGGGGCGGGTGAAAAGTTTTTTCCCTAACACGGGTTTTTTTTTATATTGGACTTACATAATGCAGAAAATTTAAAAATTTTACCCTCCGTGCCCGGGGGAAAGATTTTATTTGATTATTTTGTTATTGTTTTTCCACCACTTGGGGCCCCCGGGTCATTGCATGGAAAAAACAAAAGGCCAAAGGGGGGGGGGGGGGGGTTTAAAGGGTTTTTTGGTGAAATTGGGAAAAACCCCCAAAAGCTTCTCCACCAGGGCCCATTTTACAAAAAAATAGGCCAACGGCAAAAAAGGGAAAGTGGTTGGGGTTTTCCCCCCTGTTCCCCGAAATGTATAAAAAAATTTTCAAAACTGTCAGCAAACAGGAGGGTTTAAATTTAGTAAAGGGCTTTAAATCCCTAAACTTTTTTGTTTTTTTGGGATTTTCACCTTAAACCCCCTTCCCGGGGCAACTTTCTGCAAAAAACAGTTGGAGAAGGAAAATTGCAATGAGCAAATAAAAAGGGCAAGGGGAAATTTTGGTATCAGGCAAAGAGTTTCATAAGTTTCTATTATGTATGCTGTATTTGGGATTGGGGGCAACCCCAAGTGAATTTGGGGTTTGAAATTTATTGTTTTTTGTTTTAGGGCCCTATTTTATTTAATCAGCCCACGTTGAGCAAATTTGTTCACCCAATGGGCAAAAATAACTGTTTTCACAAAGATTTTTTTTAACTAGTTCAAAGGGGAAAAAGGTTTAGGGGATGAGCGTAGCAAAGCATCGGCAAAAACCCGGAAAAATTTCCCTTTTCATTTCACGGGAAAAAAAAAATTGGGAATTTTTTTTTTTTTGTTTTTTTGGTGTTTTTTTCCAAAAACACATTCCCAAAAACCGGAAAAACTCCCAATTGCAATGAAATTTTCTGGAGACCTTCAAACCCCGAACTTAGAACTGCCATGTTTTTGAGCGCAAACGAAAAATCATTTCCCCATGAAAATCGCAATTTGAACGATTTTTTTTGATTTTTTAAAAAAATTTCTTCGACTTATAACACCCGATCCGACCGATTTTAAAAGATTTTTCACAAACCTAATTTTTTGAATTTAAATTTTCCGTGTGAAATTTTTGCCCCATCGATTGATTATTTTATATGAAAATCCGGGAATTTTAAAGATTTTTTTTTTTTTTTTAAATTTTCGATTAATTAAAAAAAAATTAAAAAAAAAAAAAATTTAAAAATTAATTTTTTTTTTAATTTAAATTAATTTTTTAAAAAATCTTCAATTTAAATAAAGATTTTTTCACAGAACATCCAAAAATCCCCAAAAAAGGGGGTAATGGTTTGCTCAAAGCTCCCAAATTTCGCTCACCCCAAAAACGCGCCCCGAAAAAACTTTCGGAGCTTCCCAGTATATTATATAATGCATACGTATTTTTTAAGCAAAAAATTTAAAATTGAACCCTTTACAAAGGGACATGGTATGATATGAAAAAATGAATCGTTTTCCCGTGTCAAACGTAAAATGGGACATCGGGGCAACCCTATTTGTCGTTTATAAAGAAATTTGGGCAAAGGGAGGGGAAGTTTTTTTTTACTGAAATTTAGTTCAGGGCTACAGTTTTTCAAGAAGAACTATTAAAGATTTAATTTCCCCTTTTTGTTTTATAAAAGTTCGTCAATACTATGATCTAAGGTTTTTAGAAGTATTTTGGGGGGAAAAAGCTGTCTGTATACGTTTTTTCGAAAAATTTTAATTTTTTGGGAGGGGTTGAGCGGAAGGTGTCTCCAGGAAAAATACGACGAGGGGACTCAATCTTCTGTTTTACTGTCGAAAAAGCTGAAAAGGGGGGTGGTTAGGGGGCGGGGGAGCGTTTTTTTGTTGTTTTAGTTTTCGACGCCCTTAGCAATAGTGGATGAGGAATAAAGGGGACCAACAGAAAAAACTTTGAAAAAACTAATTTTGTAGGCCTATAGAGATGGCCTAATTCATTGAGAAAATCATAAATGTTTTTCAACATTGGTGTGGTTATTTTGGACTTGACGCAATGACCTGTAAGAATTTACGACTCCTTTAAAGAGAGTACCTCGATTTTGTATTTTTTAAATTCGTTTTGTTCTCATTTATTTAAAATAGCCCCCACAGAAGCTATTTTTCAAATTGGGGGCGGGGGGTGGAATTTTAAGGGGGGTTTTTTGGCTTCCTCATGGCGCAAGGGGACTGAATACATCCTAAGTATACGACTAATTTTGTTTTTTCTTTTTGTAGCTTTTATGATGTATGGGGGGGGACTGGATGTTTTAGCATTCAATTGGGGGAGGGGGCCCCTTTGGGGGGAATTTCTCATTATCCCCCCCCCCCCCACACATTTTCCTCCGGGGGGCTGACACTCACGGTTTTTCAGTAATTGCAGGGCAAAGAGCATACCTGTGATTATTACCCCTATTTTTCTTATAAAAATAATTTACTGCTGCTATCCACAAAAATTAGGCTTTTACAATATTTCAAAATAGGCCTAATCATTATAACCAGTCGGGAAATAATCAAATTTATTTTTTTTGCGGGGGGGAACTAATTGTAGGGCCCCCCCGGGGTCTGGGGGGAGCCCCCAAACCCCCAGAGGCGAATTTTTTGCGGTTATTTTTTCCTCAATAGCTTTTACAGCGATCTGAGGTTTAAAGGGAAAAAGGGGTGACCCAGACGTTATACATAAATATATTGTTGTAATTTTTTACTTAGATAATTTTTCCCATTTAAAAATTTTTAAAAAAAAAATTTGGGGTTAATTGATTTGTTTTTGTTGGGATTGTTTTAAAATTTTTTTTAAACCCATTCTGTTGTCTTGTTTCAAAAGGGCATTAAAAAAAATGATGAAGGAGGGATTAACCTTTTTTTTTTTAAATACCCTAATCTTTTTTTTTATTTTGGGGTAAATTTTATAGTCCCAAAAAAAATCATGATCTTAAACCCGACCTAATTAAAAAAAGGTTTTACCTTTGTAAAACAAAATTTAAAGGGTTTTAAATTTCGTCTGACGAAAAAAATCGGGAAAAATTTTATCCTCTATGGGATTTTTCGGGGATTTGATGCAAAGATTTAAGGCCCCTTGGAAAAAAAAGGGCATCTTTTGGGCTTTTCTAAAATTGGTTCTCGTCACAAAGCAAGGGGGCAACTGCCCCCCTTTTCTCCCCCCCCCCCCCGGGGACGTTATTCATCACTGGGGGAAAATTTAAAACGTTATTTTTAGTGACGAGTTGACCCTTTAAATACAAATTATGAAATTTTTTGAATTATGGGGGTTTTAATTTGGAGGCCTAATCAGTGGCGGATACAGGGAGGGGGGGGGGTGAGGGGATTGCCCCCCCCCCTGGGTTTGTTCCCTAGATCCCTTTTCTGAGCCTACTTATATAAAAACCCCTATAGCTAATACCATATGTAATATCCCAATATGTTTTTTATATGGTAAATTATTTTTTGCGTCAGTTTTTAAATAAACTGGGAATTGAAAAGAAAAAGACTACAAACTAGATTTACACATTTCCCAATATTAAAAAATGTTCCCCCCCCTAATCTAAAAAAAAAATTTTCACGGCCCCTTCACTTCGCAAATCCTCTCCCGGCGGGTGCGGGAGGGGAAAAACCCGGGAAACTGAGATGTATTCCCCGATTTGGGAAAAAACCCTTTTAAGTTGTAAGAAAGATTTAAATTTTGGGGCACCAAAGGGGCCCAAATCGGTTTGGGTCCCTTTTGCGGGGGTTTTCTTTTGTTACCTGTTTTACAAATGGGGGAAGCCTTTCCCTTTTATGGTGTCTGCAGCCCTCGATGGTTTTGCAGGGGGTTGGAAGCGGAGTGGGGGGGGGGGAAGGTAAAGGGAAAAGGGAATCAGACTCAACCTTTTACCGGGCATGGTTCCCCGTAAATTCTAATAATGGCCCGGGGAAAATTTTGGGACGGTTAGCAAAGGGGCCCAGCACTTTTTAAACGCGCATACTAAAATGAAAAGACGAAAAACTTGTTTAAATTTAGAATAAACTAACAGCAAAATTTCTTTTTTTTCCTTAAAAACCCTTCCCCAAAAAAGTGAGATGATTTGCCTAGTAGTTTCATCAAAAATTTTATAGTGACCGTTAATGATAGAAAAAATGGGAGAAGAAGTGCTAGATTTTAAAGTCCCCCTGTGAGGTGAAAGCTCGCCGGGGGGCGATAGTAGGCGTACCGAGTGGATAAAATACGAAGTAAATGCTACATGGCAATGACAGGGAACATATATTGAAATCTCTCTGCACAAAAATATCTGCGCCTCTATAAAATATTACTTTTTCTACATATACAAAACACTGGTCTTGATGTTTTTAATATACAGCTAGATTCATGCACAAGGATAGCTTATTATTGCTTTACTTGTAAATGTGATATTTTACTTTATAAAACATGCATACAAATGCAGCAATTTTTTTTATAGTTTTGAATTATTAATAGGGGGTGGGGGGTAGAAACGCTATATTATCGGTATTGACTTTGACGATTGACCGCCTTGGCACTATTTTATTTGCGACTGCACCCCTGATTATTTCTTCATACTAGTAAATTATATCCAAACAAAACACTAACGTACATTCCAAACAGGATTCATAATGAAACCGATGAAACTAACATGGGTAAGCGTTGGGCTTGTTTCATTGCCGTATTGTTATTGGGGTGGATGAACAAGTAGGTACAAAAGAGAAGTATGTCACACAGCAATCGCTTGTCAGTTATTGCTGAAGTATTTGAAAAGGAACGGTACTTTACAATCATGAAGACACAAGGACAATGGGGCTAGGATTTGAGCTAGGGATGGCATCGGATAGTAAATTATGGATTTGGTTCTAGCTTTTACCGGAATCCAAGTTTAAATGGCCCATTTCTTTAGAGTGCGCCGGCAAGGCTCTAGGTTATCTTGAGTAACGTGCAGATAGCGCTGTTTGTCGTCTCGTATCCATGGCAACGCAGACGCGTGTGTGCTGAGTGTGTGTGTGTGCGGTGCTGTGTGTGAGTGAGGCAATGACGCACCCGCCCGCCGGCCCGCCACCTCGCGACGACACATTATGCCGAGACGAGATAATATTGAAAATGATTCGGCAAGCGAGCTGGAGAGTGGAGAACGGACTAGCACTGATTTCCTGACGTTTTATTTGCACTGGTATTTAGCAGCTATAATAACATTGAGGAATGTTCTATACTTAATGATAATAATGATCAAGAGGCAAGTCAGAATTAGGAATTTAGCAAAGTGTTTTGAATATACATCCATAATACACTCAAACACAACTTTTTGCACTGCATGTACAAAAGCTCAAGTGTGAAGAAAATTTCCGTCCTCCCCTTGATTGATTTATTTTTACCCAGGATGTGATTGTGAATGGTATAAAATCAATAGTATTATTTAATATTCCAGACATACCAGGTAAAGAAAAATATAAATTTCTATTTCAATAACTATAGTAGACCTACAACTAGTATGGTAATGACGTTTCCTTCGGGAATCCTTCATTTCTGTAACTGTAACTAAGGTATACGACGTTTTCGTCATACCCTGATGTACTACTGCCTGTGTTAAAATATGTAATTGCCGATATAAATGCATATTATTTAGCGGCTTAGAGAAGGCTTTGCTTTCTTGATTTCTTTGCTCGTTTCGGTTGTTGTAAGAGTATCTTGGCCACAGATGCTGCAACTTGTGCAAGGACGATGTTATGTAGGTGGGTTCTTTGATCTCACCGAGCACGAGCCTCTTTGCAAATTGCGCTTCAATAAGCTCGGGCAATAGCAATCCAATAAAACCTATAAATGCAAATTTCCGTTGCTTTCATGGGCGTCGGAAGGGGGGAACGGCAAACGGGCTAGCCCCCCCCCCCTCTCCTGGATGTTAGAGAAAATTAAAAATTTGCACCAGAGTAAATGTTTCTTTTTAATTTATTCATAACTTATTTTAAAAACCCCAAAACCTATATTAACAACCCAAAATCTGAATAAAAGTTGTGAAAAAAACGCACTGCGGAGCCATTGAGGTGTTCTATTCGTTCACGGACCCTCCTCACACCAGGATAAATGTATTTGAATTAAAAAATTTCATAACCTATTTAGCAAAACAAATTGGTTAAATATTTTGAAAAAAAAACACCTTGCGGGGCTATTTGGGGAGTATTCTGTCGTCAAAATTCCAGACGAAGATTGAACGTTTCGTTCAACCAATTTTCTTCTACTTTTTCCAATTCCTGCAGTATAAATAATTATAATGAGGGAAAGAAAAGTGTCGTACAAATGGGTGGGGCGTTAGATTCAATGGTTTAAATTGGTTTCTACTTTCTTTGGCAAAGTAAATAAACTACATCAAATCAGTGTAGCCTAGTCATCACTACCCATGGATTCTTTCAAAAATATCCAACAGTTTGATACAAAACTAGACAGACTATACCTACATTATTATTCCGATCTTTACACAAGGAATAGAGTTAGAAGATATACCCTAGTGTCCCTGTGCCCCTAGTCAGTTACTGTTATTGTGGCTGACTAGTCTCGCGAGGGGAAACAAGTTAGCCAGCGTCGTTATAATATATCCATTATCCATAATATAGCTAAAAATCATAAGACTGGGTTTCATCTATAGTTGCTATTTCAATTGTTGAATGCGTGTTATTTTCCCATACAAACATAAAAAATCGTTAGCAACAAGAGGCACTCGTTATCGCCAGTCTTGGGCAAGTTCCCCCCCAAAAAAAGGAACTTTGAAAAGTTAATTTACTTCTGTCTAAAAAAGGAACTAAGGGACGTTCCTAGTTCCTTTTATAAAAAAAAGGAACTGGGGACGTTCCTCAAAAGGAACTTAGTTCCTTTCACGTTCCTTATACCATCTACTCGCGAGTAAACGCACTATATACACACGTACAAGTATACAGAAAACTTACATGCTAATTTTTTTAAACAATTAAAATTAGTTATCAGGACATATAGCGGCGTTTTTTTCGAATTATAATGGCCTCTGTTCATGCCGCCGACTTGTGGCAGTGGGTTGAGGGCGCCCCCCCCCCCCCCCCACCTTACCACTCGCAATCTTCCAAAGATTATACTGCGTAAATAATCACCATAACAGTTCTTAAGTTTTTAATCTGCTAGAAGTCAAAAAGCTAGGTGATAACTGAAATTAAAAACACATGGGAATAGAGATACTAAGAGGCGGGCCTTTCCTTATCTTGTTTACTCGCCAGCATTCGGGCTCCAGCCCTCCCCCCCAAGCCAACGCATCGTGACCTTGCAGACTAGACTGTGACAAGATATACACCAGATGCAAGGAAACAGTGAGTGTTCCTGCAATCACGACCGCATGGGACCTGTACTGGACAAGTGGATTATCTTTTATCCCAGGCTTCCGCTTATCTTGCGACGAAAGCTAAGCGCGGGCGATGGTGAGAGATTTTCTCACATGCCCGGACTTTTTACTTGCCCCGGACATGGGGGGGTGGGGGCTCCGCCTTTTTCGAAAACACAAAATGTGACAAGATAATTATTTTTCATACTGAAGTTTATGATATTATTAGGTACTGGAATTGTGGAATTCGACGGGATTACGACGACAAAACGAACTTGTAAAGGAACGTTAAATTCGTTCCAAGTTCCCACGAAATAGTAACTTTCACGTTACAAGTTCCTGATCTAAGAAAAGGAACGCGTTCCCACAAAAGTTCCTGAAAAAGGAACGCGTTCCCGGGAACGCGTTCCTCCCCAAGACTGGTTATCGCATCGGTATTTCTTATAGCGAGGGTCTTCACGGGAAATACCGACAGTGTTGGTTCGAGCGCTAAGCGACATATCTAATTCCCAGGGTGAAATATTAAAATTAAAACTAGATAAACGCCAAAGTCGTTGTTAACCGAGTGAGTGACCATGTGTTGAGTCGCCGGTAACATTCCCTTTCTTCCCCCTACATAAGGCATCCCTCACCTATCAATATCATAGGATAGAGTTGCGCATTATGGCATTTTAATTGACTTCCACTTATACCAAACTAAACTTCAAAACCCTATTATTATACCAAATATTAATCAAATTAAATGCAAATGTTCCCGGGTACTCAACACATGACTCGCTCACTCGTCTAACAACGACTTTGGCTTTTTCTAGTCTAGTTGGCTAAGGCGCCTTCATACCCGAAATGTGGGAGACCTGGGTTGGGTTCAAACCCCTGATCGAGAAAGATTTTGTAATTTCTGGATTGTGTTTTAAAAAATTATTAAGCATGTTTTGAAATGCATATAACGCAGTGTAGTCTATCATCAGTGACAATGCTATGGAAAAACTTAGCCAGTACAAAATACGTGTGAATATTGCAAGGTTTACTCAATCTCCGAGCAAAATTTGGGGGTACCTTGAGCGTGCAAGATTCGATACACCTTGGGCACTGCATTCCACGGCCAGAAAAAATAACAAATAACAAATATTTTTTTCAAAAACAAAACCATTGTCGTTAAAATAGTTCGTACACATTCCTGGCCTATTTTCCAATTTATTTATTTCTTGTAGGTTTAAATCGCAATTGATCTTGCTGATTTTGTCATCCAAATTCTCAGTAAACTCGTTCGTTAAAGTGGTTCGAATCCCGGTTGGGCGGACATTTTTTTTTCTGGATTGTAGTAAATAATATCAATTACACCTACGGGAGTGTTTCCCGACTAACCAAATCGAGAAACTCGTACGGATGTCTGTTTTAAAATTTCAGCGCAATCTATTCAGCAAATTCGGCTAATTTTCGACGTACGACACACACATGTACAGAATTACGGAAGTGCCGATTTTCTGAATCCGCTCCGCTCCCTCGTCTAATTACTAGAAATATTTTCATCATTTGCTCAAGCCGCATCTTCAGGCTTCGGGGATAGGTGCCAGGTTCAATGCTTGGCATACGACAAAGATAGCTCATGCGTAGCGTGAGACCCGATTGGGAGGTCACGGGTTCGAATCCAGATACCAGCAATCCTAACTGAATGTAAAGTTTGAGTCTTCTAATAATCCCATGAACATTTGCTTAACAATTACTCTCATAAATTAGTTTCTCACCTAAAGAGGGTCACACTGGGTGAACCTGATGTTAACCGTACAACGGGAATCTTTGCGAAAAAACGTATTTTTAAGCTTAGAGCATTTTGTGGGTACTCACTCGACTGCCGTGCGTTGTATAATACAATGGAGTTTCAGATAATATGTTTGCAAATTTAAAATTGTCGAAAAAATAGCCTGCTAGTGATCAGGAGCCTAAAGAGGGACAACATTATGGATATCTAGTTTGGGTTTCTGTTCCAAAAAAAAGAGAACCTAAGTACCAAGTGAAAAAAACAAAATCCTAAAATAGGCATAACTGTCAGAAGTCTGGTATTGCAAGGTATCAAAATTCAGATAGTGCTAGGAAATCTTTTGACATAATATCTTAAATTAATATACCAAGCTATATGTTTTGCTTTCATGTGTCACTTAGAGTAATCAGCTAATTAAACAAAAATATAATAATATAAATAAAGTATTTTTAACCTGTGTCAAACAAAAAAATAAACACAGCACATACACAATATAAAAAATACACACACATACAGTGAACATGATTGAAATAATAAAAACATTGTGTGGACAGCTAGATGTATCGATAACGTGCTTTTTCAACGCTACTGTAACTATAAGTGAACAAGCAACAAAACACTCGAGTAAGGACACAAGTTCCAAGGACAGCGATGCTCAGAGCCTACACGGGCAACGTTTGGATGTTCGCCCCGTCACTACCTATAGCTACGGCTCGCGGCCGAGAGCTCTGGCGCTACGCTTGCGAACATTTATCTGCAGGGGCAAGCGGTATAGACTAGCCCCGAAACACTAAACGCCCTTTATTCTAGAAAGCGTAGTTTTAGAGATAAAAATCTACAAAAAAACTACGTTTCATATGAGAAGGTTTGTAGGAAGTATCATATCCAAATTGTATATCTAAATCTAAAAAAAATGCATTTATTAAAATATGCTTTGGTAAAAAAATTAAAATAAAATCGAATATGATAGAAACATCAATGTTTTTTATGACATAACGCAAAAAAAAATTATCTGATTATGTAAAGAATTTGGATTGACAAAACCAATAAACGAAAGCTCTGTATCGCCGGAGCCCTCTTAAGCGTAACTATCAAGGGTCTTCACGAGACATTCGTGTATTCTGCAGTCTGCACGCTCGCAAGTACTCACATTTTTATTCCAAAAGTGTTTATCTTTACCTTATTAAGTTAAATTTTTATACAACGATCAAGTGTCTTTTCAACTTTTTTAAATTAGTTCGTAGTGTACAATGCTTGGGAGAAAACTTATTACATAATATGCAAATTCTAAAATGCACAAAACACACATTTTTATACAGAACAAAATACAAACAGAATTGCTTTATGTAATAAACACTAATAAATCAAGCTTTCGGCATAGGATATATATAAAAAAAAAAAATACGTACTATACACCATGTTTAAGCATAAGGTCGACACACCATATGCTCCAGAGTTTGAGAATACATGAATGTCTCGTCTCGTGAAGACTCTTTACCACGACTACAACAGTGAAACAAAATAGCTTGAACTGAAAGGGGTATTCATTTGCTATAAACTCAAAAAAATATTTAATTTAGGTTAACTAGTTATGAATTTAGTATAATATATGTTTAGTATATGATCCGAAAAAAATTGTCCCACTGGGTAATTTTCGAGCTAGGTCCCATTCGAGCTAGGTCCCAATGGCAAAAATCTCTCATACAAGAAATAACATAGGGAATAGTATATTACTAGGGAAAGGAAAAATGAGGAGGAGGATTAGATGGCCACTCTAGCCTACGGTATATATGGGGAGGACAGGCCTGTGCATGAACAACAGATCCAGCCACGCAGGCAGGGGGAAGAATGAAAACTGGTGTATAGATTTCTAAATATTTGCATTACGTATAACATTTTATTTTATTTGAGTATAGTGAGCAAGGTCTTTGTAGAGTATACAGTCCTCCTTTGTAAATAGTTAATAACTAAGTAGAATATGTAAAATAAAATAGAGAACATTAACACACACATTTTGTTTCCACTGTTCACCAATCCAAGAAATTTAACATGAGATATGATTATTGTACCTAATTATTGTTTAGTTTTTCTACATTGTACAGAAAAATAAACCTTTGTCTTGGCTTCAAACAAACCTGAAAATAAAACTGGGATTGATTTTCTGATTATTAAACGAGGGAGCGGAGCGACCGAGTGTCTCCATTCAACTCGAACGGTTCTCATTCTGTGATTCTGTCTGTCTATCTGTCTGTCTGTACGTCGAAAATCAGCCGAACCGCTGAACAGCTTGGGCTGAAATTTTAAACAGACATCCGGTACGAAATTATTGAGAACTGCTAACAAAATCAACTAGATCCATTGCGATTTAATCCTACAATAAATAAAAATGTGATTTTTAAAATATCGATAGCATTTGTTTAGTAGCAGCTATCGGGACCACATCTACGTGGCTTGCATGGCCTATTAGTAAGCATTTAGCCTACCACACGGAGGGTTGAGGTTCGATACCCGTTAGCTCGAACTTTTTTATATTTTTACACCCACATATTATTTTGAGGGGTGTTAAATGGGAAAATAAAACTTAGGTGATTTTGTTTTATCTTGGAAATTTGTTAATGTTTCACGCTAATACGTTTTGAACACGATTCGCATTTCAAATGTTCAATTTAAATATCTAGGGAAACGCCAAAGTCGTTGTTAAACGAGTGAGTGAGCCATGTGTTGAGTACCCGGTATCATTTCTCATACTGGGCTAGATCCTTAGGTATAGGGGAGGAAAGGGGATGTTCCCGGGTACTCAACACTTGGCTCACTCACTCACTCGTTTAACAAAGACTTTGGCGTTTCCCTAGTATATTCTTAACGATGTACAAATCAACACAAAAACATCCGTGTCATTACACAATCCTTTAATGGAACAAAAATATTATGGGCATGGCTTGCGATTGTGAAAAACAGGTGTTGGAAATAAAACAACCAGATAAAAGTCTGTATACAAAAACTATGGCTCAAAAGCACTATGATCATGATCATGGTTGTTGGAAGTCTTTACAGTGTATTAATACGATGACTTTTATAGGAATGCTATTAATTCGAAATTAATATTAACTCATATTATTCTTATTATTTTAGGAATGCTATTATGAATGCTATGAAAACCATTAAACAACATCCACAGTAAAACTATAACTTTCATGTTACATAAATTATGTAACTTCATGACGGGCCGATTGCATTCTGACCAAACGAGTTCTCTACAACATACCGGTAATTGACAAAACATATAGGAAAAATACAGAAATATTTTAATTAAATTTTCATAAGTGAATTGATACACACAAGAGAAAAAAAAACAATATCTCAGATAACGAAATACAGTAGTAATTAAAACTGTTCTTGTTGTTATATAGGCCAAGAAGCAGATAAATAATTATAATTGGATGAGCGTAGCGAGCGAAGCGAAGATTCCATTTCACTACACTGGAGAAAAAAATCCGGAATGTTTTTTTTTTCTTTCTTTCTTTTTTTTTTTGTATTTTTGTGTGTCTGTGAACACGATTCCGGCTAAACCAATACTCCAATTGCGATGAAATTTTATGGAGGTCTATGAAATCTCTGAACGAAGAACTGCACGGGGGGAAAAAATCGATCGAAAAATTATTTCTCATGAAAATCGCAATTTTACGATTTTTTTCGATTTTTAACAAAATTCTTCGATTTATAACACCTGCATGCTTTGTCCGATTGTAATAATTTTTTCACACAACCTTTATTTTGAATTGATACATTCGTGGGAATTTTGAGCGTTATCGAAAGATAAATTTATTTAAAAAATCGCAATTTTTGGAATTTTTTGATTTTCAAATTTCTTTGGCTTATAGCACCTACATGCTTTATCCGATCGTAATGATTTTTTCACAGAACCTTTATTTCATGAATTATATATTCGTGTGAAATCTGAGCGCAATCGAAAAATTATTTGTTATGAAAATCGAAATTTTACGATTTTTTTCTTTTTTTAAATTACGAATAATTAAAAAAAATTAAAATTAAAGTTTATTTTTTATTTAATTTAAATTAATTTAAAAAAAAATCAACTAAGTAATGATTTTTTTACAGTACAACAGAAAATCCGCATAACACTTAACAACTCAATGCACCAATTACGCTCATCCAACAACGCGGCGGGACTTAAGCGTTTTCCTAGTTATCAACATCATTAATGCACTACATAAATGGTGATACGGTTCATCACCGACTTTGTGCCTACACTTTGGCAAACAAATTTATTTACTTCAGCAATATTTGTAGAGAACTTGCCATACAAACCAAAATCAAATATTTATAAGACAACCATGGTATAAACAAAATAAAATATATAGGTAGATTTGAGGTGTCAATATCCAAAATACACTCTCTACAATGTTATATTAAGTTCAATCAAAGTTCAATTTCACAAACATCCACAAAAGTTGGCTTATTGAGTAACGTTTCAATACTTGTGGATAAATTGTTTTAGCAATTATCCTCATGTTGAATTTTCTCAAACACACAAACAATGAATAATATGTATTTACTAGTCAACAGTTAAGACCAGGATGAAACAATTCAGATACCCATGTAAACCACAGCTCATTACCATTGTGCACCACCCACTTCAGATACACAACAATACAGTACATGACAATACAAGAAGTTTTTGGATGAGCGTAGCGAGCGAAGCGAAGATTCCATTTCACTACACTGGAGAAAAAAATCCGGAATGTTTTTTTTTTTTCTTTTTTTTTTTTTTTTATATTTTTGTGTGTTTGTTAACACGATTCCGGCTAAACCGATACTCCGATTGCGATGAAATTTTATGGAGACCTTCGAAATCTCTGAACTTAGAACTGCCACGTTTTTGAGCGCAATCGGGAAATTTTTTCTCATAAAAAACGCAATTTTACGATTTTTTTCGATTTTTTAAAAATTTCTTCAACGTATAACACCTACATGCTTTATCCGATTGTAATGATTTTTTCACAGAACCTTAATTTTATGAATTTAAATATTCGTGTGAAATTTTAGCGTAATCGAAAAATTATTTCTCATGAAAATCGAAATTTTACGGGTTTTTTCTCTTTCTAAAACAATTTTTGACTTATAACACCTACATGCTTTATCTTATTGTAATGATTTTTTCACAGAACCTTAATTTCATGAATTAATATATTCGTGTTAAATTTGAGCGCAATCGAATAATTATTTCTTATACAAATTGCAATTTTACGATTTTTTTCTTTTTAAAAATTACGATTAATTAAAAAAATTAAGTTAATTTTTTATTTTGTTTTATTTAATAATAAAAATTAAGTTAATTTTTTATTTAATTTAATTTAATTAAAAAAAAATCTTCAACTAAGTAATGATTTTTTCACAGAACAACAGAAAATCCGCGTAAACTCATGGCATCTCAATGCACCATATACGCTCATCCAACAACGCGGCGGGACTTAAGCGTTTTCCTAGTAACATGCAATGAGCTAGTGGTGGAACCACCATAAACCACTAGGATTATTTGTTACAATGCTAGAATCATCACACAAGGTGATCAAAAAGTTGACCAACTTATTCAAGACAATAGTGTTTAATTAAAGGCCTAATTAACTTTAGTGTGCCCTTATTTACTTATTAGTATTTCCCAAAAAATGTAAATAATAGAACACTCTTGATAAGTCACTTGGGAATTGACAAATTTGACAATTGAAATTAGGTAGTTACAACACACATGGGAAAAAATAAAAAATACATAACATACAAATATAACCAGTATTGAATATAGAAAGAATAAAGATAATGACGTTGGCACAATCAACAGATCCTTCATAATAATGACAAGTCACGAACGTTGGTATAACCAACAGATCATTTTAAATCAAATCGCCAACATTATCGTCATCGAACAGATAATTAGAGGCAAAAGAAGATGGCTGAAAATTTTACTGAATGAGAGGACCTTGAATAAAATGGGAAAAATATCCTTTCTAACATGCAATTTTGGGACCAATAATGTATACACTGATCCGGGAATAAAATTTAATTTCAAGAGACAAACATTGTCTTCCATCTCTAGTATAAGGGAAATGATTTTCTAGATAAAGTTTGATAAACAATTTTTATATTTTCCTTCTTGTGTTTTATCGAATGATCGTCTTGCTTTGAAAAGAAAGAAGCGTTTTGTACCAGCAGATGATACAAATTGCAGGCTTATATCATAATCAAACATTACTTAAAAAAATTATTTTCCTAGGTATCAACTAGGATGGAAGACAAAATGCTAATTGTAACAATAAAGTGAATACACTTTTAATGTGCCTGCCCAGACAAATGAGGTATCATCCCAATTTTTTTTACTATACGCTAACCTAATAAGGTATTAAACATTTTTGAAAACACTCCGCCGTCTCCTCATCAGGTTCAAACATTTTACATTTTACATAAATACTCAACCTCCAGCTAAGCACATATTTTCGACAAATTCTAACCCTTTTTTAAGGTAGGATTGGAGGTCCTTTTAATTTTGTACTATGATTGTACTTAATGATACCTTTATGGTCAGCAAGTGTATATAATTAACTTCTTGTCTTCCAGAGTACTCTAGTATTGCGCACTTAGTGATATTTTGAATTCCTGTTCTCAATAACGATCACTATTATTAAGCGGTGTTTCCATTTGACTATGCCGGAAAATAGTCTGTGTTTTTGTTATTACTTGCAATGTCTCGTTCGCTTCTCGCCAGTATACGGTCTCCCGGAGGTTCAGGATCTAGTTGGCTATTTGGACCATCACATATAAGTGCTATCCATGTACTTTACTAGCTTGAAGTGCCATTCCAGTTTTGTGGCAAATCGTTCCGAAACTAAGTTACAAAGTTTTACATTAAGTTTTATCAAAAAGTTTTTTTCTCAAACTAACGGCGACAAAACACTATCTGAGGTGGCCCATACATTAGAAGGTCCTTCCACAACATCACGATAGAGTTAGTTTTTATTTTGATCCGAAAGTAGCTGGTAGAACGGAACATTACTTTTACAACAAAAGTAACGTTAGCCACCACGCGCAACGAAAGTCCGCACAAGGTTTTCGTCGCCCCTAACTGTTCGAAGTTGTGAGGTTCGGATACGAGATTGAAATTTTGACCTCACGTCATGTCTTTGTAATCTGGATTAAATGCCATTAGTTGTATTGCAACTCGTTCAAAATTTACAAAGTTATATTAATGTTATACTAGATGCTTCTTTTGTCTCAAACTTGCGCGACAATACCTTAGGTGCACTAAGATCATTTAGTAATGTCCTTCCCCGTGAATCACTATAATGGTGTTGATCTCTTAGTTTTTTGATATCGAGATCTTAGTATCGTTAAGTGTGTATACATCTTGACAGTTTTAACAAAAGTTAACTCATTAGCCATGAGCAACGAAAACTCGCCGGGTTCGCACTAATGGCACTGCCACCTTATGAAGTAATCAAAATACTATCGTGAGGGAAGCCAGTGTTTTATTTTAGGTTCCAAAGAGTTAAAATAGTGCACTGTTCTTCTCATTGGGCGGCGAGATGTCTGTGTTTTCAACGTCCTCTATTGATGGCAGTAGTGTAAAGTTTTATGCACACAGGCTTAATAGGTTTTTCTCGATCTGTCTCGTATCCCAGATACCCTATGGAATAGTTTGGAACGTGGCCCCAGTGTACAGCAAATGTCTCAAGATTATTAATTTAATAATATGTGCGATTAGTGGGCCTAGGCTATAGCACGTGCCTCTCGGGCGTTATCAACGCATCCACACTGTACTCGTTCTTCCTAGAAAGTTTAATTATTATTGGATGCAGCGTAGCGAGCGAGCGAATGATGTCCATTTCACTACACTGGGAGAAAAAAATCCGGAATGTTTTTTTTTTTTTCTTTTTTTTTGTTTTTTGTTTTTTTGTTGTATTATATGTGCTGTTTGTTTCTAGATCGACGCTTATCCGGATAAACCGATACTCCGACTTGGCGATGAATTTTTCATGAGGCCATTCGAAATCTCTGACTTAGAACTGCCATCGATTTTTTTTGAGCTCGCATCGGAAAATTGTTTCTTATTGAAACTACGCAATTTTGACGATTTGTTTCGTTTTTAAAAAAATTTCTTGCCCGCGACTTATAACCACTTACATGCTTTATTCCTATTTGTAATGATGGTTTTTAACAGGAACCTGAATTTTTATGAATTCAAGACTATTCGTTTGATGTAGTATTACTTGAGCTTAGAATCGATTTCACATGTTTGGTCTCTCTATTCCAGAAAATCTAATTTTACGGGTTTTTTACTCTTTTATTTAAACAAATTCTTTGACTATAGTCACCTTACATGCTTATTCTATTGTTGGCTAGATGATTTTTTTTTATAGAACCTTTAATTTCAGAATTAAGATATCTGTAGGTTGGAACCAATTTTGAGACGTGCCAGTTGAATTATTTATTTCTTTATGAATTTGCACATTTTACGATTTTGTTCTCTGTTTTTAAATTACGTTAAAATTACGATTTATTAAAAAATTAATGTTTATCATTTTTTAAATCATTAAATTTAATTAATTTACAAAAAATCTTTCGTAATCAAGTAATACGATTTTTTTCACAGAACAACAGAAAATGCCGCGTATATACGTTAGTGCGAATGTGCCGGCTGTCAAGTGCATCACTCAATTACGACTCTCCAACCCGCGGCGGGACTTTGAAGGCGTTTTCCTAGTCTTTATTTAATTTATATGTTTGTACTTCGCCAAATCATTACCTCTAAATTATATAAATATGTTCAGCTGCATCCAGCCTCGTGTGTAGGTTACACTATTCTGTTCCTTCAGAAGTCATTTGGCATGTATAGGAGCTGTTGCAGGTAGTTGTGTATTCCTCCATTTACCAAAAAAGTCTAGGCTTCTATCTTAGTTATCTGTAATCCAGCCACTTTACCCCCCTTTCTACAACTTTCTAAGCTGTTGTCTGAATATTATTCCGAGTCTAGGCTCCAGTCTGGGTCCAAATTTAAGTTCACGTCTATACAACATCGCGCTTAGTAATGTCTCTTCATATTTATCTGTCATGGCGTATTAAGTACTGTGTCTTAAAAGTCGAAGTTCTAGGGTGTCCATTCTTGGTCCAGAGGTCCATGCAACAGACCGATCCACCCTCCCAAAAAACCCCACAAAAAAGAATACAAAAAAACACCCACTCACCACACACACACATATTTCACCGCCCTCTCCTATGCCCCAAAAAACTATAAAAGCAATCAAAAGTGTAGTCAACAGTCTCGTTTGTGGTCTTGATTCATAATGGCCGTCGCTCAGACAATGAAGAACACAACCAACGCATTTTTTAATGATCATGTGCGTGTGTAAAACATGCTTTAAACCTTTTTTTTGTCACATTCTTTTTATTCAAATAATCACATACTGTTGCTATTAGAAGGCACCTTCTCGTGGGATATAACACCTAACTTAAAATATTTTGAATATGACTATACTTTAGTAGGTGTTGACCGTTGCCCGGTCTCGGACTGCTCTACGGTAGACTGTATGAAGCATTTTTAACCTTGGAGTAGTTTTTGGGTACTTGGACCTAGACGGCTTGACTTGTGACCGATAATAGTGCCATATTGAACACACCCTTGGTTGATAGGGAAATATCCAAACGAAAAGGGCTATGCAATAGTCCTCTGTAATAGATTGTATTTTTCAATGTATACAGTAACGGGGACGTGGACAACTTTTTGCTGATATAATACTCTCTAAATCACATATGATGACAAATTTCCTTAGTGTGACAACATCTCGTGGAAGTGCATGTTGGCAGTATTCTCCGTATGTCAAATCTTAATTTTTTTTACTAATTGTACTTGCCTGCAGTAGGAATACAGTGCATCAACTTTTTTTGCACCTTTAACGATACAGGACATTTGTCTAGTAAAGCCTACACCTCTGATATGTCTTGACATTTCTGTGCCGAGTTGCCAAAGACTTTTGGATATGATTAATACCTATGTTACAGTAGCAATGAACACTTGTTAGACCCCAACTATATGAAACACAGTTTGGCTTGTCCTTTCCATGTTACCCCGTTCATCTTCAATCGCTGCATTTCCGACATCACAATCTTGTGCTCATTATTGAAAGTGTTCCTGATTGTTACGTTTGCCCAATACAGCCTTCGTGATAGATTTGTTGCTATGTGCATTTTGGTTATGAGATACCAAACCGTTTGGCCTTCTCGAACACATCTATTACAAGATGAGACAATTGTTTAGCCCCAACAGATGGAAACAGTTTTGTGTTGTCTTTCACTTGTTCCCCTAGTTTCATTTATCAATCGGCTGCTTCCCATCACAATCTTGTGTGCGGTCCTGTATGGACATTTCCCCTAGAGACCAACAGCCTCACAGATGGTGCTTTTTTCTTATTGATATGCCAAAACCCTCGGTCTCCTCTGAGACCCGTCTATTTACAAATGAGACGACTATGTTTAGCCCCAAGAAGGTGGAAACGGTTTCGGTTTGTCTTTCAATGTTCGCAATTAATTTTGCATCGCTCATTCCCTTGTCAACATCTGCGTGCTTCCCTTTATTGAATCTTTCTAGTAGCCACAGCCTCAGATTGGTGGGTGCTTGGATTTTTTGAGATACCAACCGTTGGCCTTTTCTCGATCTACTCTATATACATAACTGGACACTTTTTGTTTAGCCCAAATAGGTGAAACGAGTTTCGGTTCGCCTTTCCAATGGTGTTCCTCACTTATTTCAGCGTTGTATTCTTCATACTAATATTTGTGTGTCATTATTGACATTTCCTACAGGCCAACAGCCGTCAGATGGTGGTGGCTTGGATATTTCGTTTATGAGTATTGTGTGCACACTTGGGGTGCTTGGTTTGTTATGTTGTCTCAAACCGTTGGCAGTCACGAACACTGCGATAACAATATACACATGTTGGGCCCCATCATCAGGTATTAATTTCGATCACTGTATTTTCCTTCACGAATTCTTGTGTGACATTACGTGTTGGACATTGTCCTTATTAGGGCCAACAGCCTCAAGCACGGGGCTGCTTGCATTTTGTTATGAGTTGTTATCCGTTGGCCGTCTCTGAAAATTCTATATACGTCAAATGAGATCACATGTTGGCCACAACAGGTTGTTATCAAGTCAATTTTCATCGATCTTAATTTCCCTCACTCATCTTGTGGTGCCAATATTCTTCTCTTATACTACAGAATTCTGCCTCGCGAGATCCGATAGTAGACTACTATGCTGATGAGTCACAGAGTGTGATTTCGTAGCATGCACCTCCAGATTACAATATCTCTCTTCGCATGGAGCTTAGCATTTCATCTTATTGTTAACGTTCATATATGCCATACCTGCAAAAGTTCGCTTGCAGTACGCTTGCGTACACATCCTCACAACACTAGAATGGGTTGCACAGTGTTTACTTAGCACGAACATGACCGTTTGAACATGGATCACTATATCGCTCCACAATTAAACAGTTTCTTTCTCCACTGTTATACTGTCATGCATTGAATGAGCGCGTTGGAATTCTTCAAAATACTACACGCCTTTTGTTCCAGCGATGGTAGATGTGAAGCACCAATTTCTGTTATTCACCCGATTTCTATCCTGGATCGTTGTTTGTGACAACCGTGATTGAAGGTTGCATTGTAACATTCATTGCCACTACGTTTGTTTGTCCCTTTCAATTTTGGCCTCGTCGTTAGAAACGAAATTAAGAACAAGCTAATATTCTTATGTAATAGAAAACGCTCTAAGTCCGCCGCTTTGATTATGTCCTCTGAGCTTTTTTTAGTTAAGTTTTAAGTTTGTGCAGGACCCTTTGCAAGTGCTTTTTGAATTGAAATTGTAGGTGATGTTGTCAAGATTTTCTATTGTTAGGCTTTGTTAATCTCGTTTCTGTATTATAGGAACCTAACAACTCTATATTAAATACCTTTTTCTATGGATTCTGAATAACTTTTTCAACTTTTTCTTCTGATAAGAGGACATACATCACATTTACCTTAAGGTCATGTACAGATATCGAACGGTGTATCACCCCGACCCGTGTGGAGTCGTAATCGGCCCAATAATGTTCCGAAATATATCGCGCTAAAATAATCGAAAAAAATAGTAATTACAATAATTCATGAGAAATATTTCGTCGATTGTTTTACCCAAACGTGGCAAGATCTACGGTCAGATTTTCGAGGTCCCCTCCATATTTCAGTCAGATCTGCATATGTCTCGTTTGCCCGGTAGCGCGAAAAACAGACATAAAGTTTAAAGACAATAAAAACACATTGTGAGATAAACTTTTTTTGGGGGTCAGTGGAAATTGTGAGGTCTCTATCGCATTTGCATCCACCAATTAACGTCATCATCTTTTGGCCTACATGATACATCGCATAATTTAAATAAAAATAATAATAATAATAGTATAATAATACATCATAATAATAATAATACATACATGTGATGACCATGAACTACCATAACTACTTAGAACTTCCGAATATCCTGGTAATGCCTACTCCATCTATGTAACTTACCAGATCTACCAGCTTTATGTACGGTTCTCAGAATTGTCTTCCCATAACCTCATGCCAGAGACGTATCCATGAGCCTCTAGCTGCACCGAGAATATCGTCGCAGTTATTGGACCTACCAGAACTGTGCCGGGACCTACGCAACAAGCCAGCCTAAGCCGCAATAAAAAAGAAAGTAACGAACCACTAGAACATGCAAACACATTTGCAGAAGATCAAGACATCCCAGAACGACTGCGTCAAACAAGAGGTAGATACGAAATAAACGCATTAAAATACACCTGACATTATCCATCTAAATAGCATCCGAGCTTTACAGTCTTTGTTCAACAGCCATGTCAGAGTTTGTACGCAAGTAGAATCCAAGACAAATATAACATACATACATAAGCCGAGCATTTTCAAAAGGAAATGTGAGATCTGACAGCCGGTACACTATAATGAACACACATAATCTTTAGATCAGCGACAACAACAAGAACTAACTATCCATTCTGTCAGACGGTTCATGGCGGCACATATTAGCTGGGCCAGCCTGTAGCAGTGGATTAGATACTTGGGCTTAACGGTAAAATCCATGTCGACTTCTTCAAAGACAAACAAAGTGAAGAAAATTCCGAAATGGGATACAGCCCTATTGGGAGAATCCGATGAGTTTAAGAAACAGATATCGGTAGATTGAGCAACAATTGCGATGGTATCGCATCTAACAAAAGCGTGGTACTATACTGGCAAAATATATTGAAAGGATCAATGGTTCACGACGAAAACATCGAAACACTGACAAATGCATTCCAAATATTGTGATTATCCTTAAGCAAAAAGTAAGTGCTCGTTGACTACAAGAGATTAAAGTATCAGAATTGTAGCAGATTATAAAAATGAACAAACCGATGTTTCAAAGACAAGGAAAAACAGTTTTACCAAAAACTGTCTATACCGAAGAAATACAGAGAAATGGAACACCATAACTAAGTGAACGGAGAATACAGATTTTTGGCAGGAATACTAGGGGTATCCCAGTAGCACACAACAGAGATGCAACGTAGGATTCAAGACGAAAGAGCTAGGATGAGGCGATGTTAATGAGATGAGATTCACAAGGTAAACACTGATTGGAGAATTGAAAGTACGAGCAATCAGTGCTACACATAGCTGAAGCACCAGGTAAATGATAATATTCCAAAATTTTTCGGGATAGAAGATTCAATCCTACCTCACGATCAAATGTGAAAATTTCCACTAGTTATAATGGGAAGTTGTCAAGATAATACCCGATCGATCTTATACTGAGCGAGGAAAACCTTTCCAACAACCGAAAGATAATAGTGGACACGAAGAACCACCGAGTCAAATATCGGCCAATTTACGATGTCATTAGCCACTATAGTGAATAGAGCAAATATTGACCTTCATGTCATAAAAATCAATTATACTAAGCTTGCGAAGAATACAATATCATGCGAGGGTGGAATCAATAATGAGGAGCTGTAGAGAACTCTGCAGTTGCCATGTTTATAACTGCGACCCTCATTAATCGGTGCTTCTACTGTACTCACACATGGAATACGCCACGCGTCACCAATAGAGAAAAGCGACGGCATGTACTATCGGGGCTGATGAACTCATATCCATGACTTACAATAGGCTACTGACTTCCCGAACTCACACTCCCGAACGGACGAACATGGCTTCCAGCTATACCTTTGCGTACAAGCTTTGTGTCGACAAGACATGTAATCGTGAAGTATCCGATATGGAGAACAAAAACTTCTAGAATAAACTGGAGCAATAGTTTGGTTTGAATAACCAGCAGATAATCTACAGATCCCATTCCAATTATCAATACAGTGGGCCTAAGCTGTTTCAAGGTGGACTCATTTATAGTTTCGCTATATTTTATTGGTTGTCTTGTCTGTCATTATAACCCACTGTACTTCATATGGCTTAAGCGCAATCAACATAACCGGATTTAAAATTAAGGACTAATCATTTGTAACAGGGCCTATACCCTTCACATCTATTTGCTCAATCTTTCTATTCACTCTTCTCACATGGATGTGGATTCTAATCAATAACTGTTGTTACTCATTGCAATCAAATTTTCTGTGTTGCATATATCTTGGAACAGAGTTCTCGAAACTCAATACTAAACATTTGAATTTAGTCAAGTGATTCTGAATGGAGTTTTGGAGTAGACAAGTGTAAGACCTACCCTTAGATCTAGAACAGTGGCTAAGGTTCCGCAGGGCAGACACGAGTTCCAGCTAGATGATGTGGAAAAAATATGATTGGAGTAATGGATGCATAACAAGTATACAAATATTTAGGATTCTCAAAAGTCTGCGAGAATTTGAACATAAAGTTAATTGAAGAAAAATTGATAGATACAATACAAGAGCGACTAACATCTATCCTCAATGACGCAACTAATGGTAAAAACAAGATCAAAGCATAAATAACATATGCTATACCAGTACTGACAAAATTCATTCGGAATCATTAAATGGACCAGACAGACATTCCTATGCGTGTGGATAATTATTAACTCGTACTACACCTAACCAAACACAGTAATGCTCATCCTATCAGGCAATAACGAGATTGACACTCTCAAGAGAACAAGGAGGACCGAGGCCTAATTGCTCTGACACACTTATATTATAACAATAGACATTTTAAGAAAATGATTTTTTTACAAATAGCAACCTCACACTGGCATAGGGCGTGGTGCTAGCTCAGACAATCATTTAACTCCACTCATCTAGCAACTAAAATGTCACATCTACAAGGGCAAAACTCATAACTGACTGCTTCAAGAAGAGTTACGTCTCTCAGAAAAGGCCTACACAGAGACATTATGATGAACTACATAAGGTGGGTCACGTAGATATTAGCATCAAATAGCGTGGTTAACACGGGGAACTATTTTGAGAAACAGAAGGTTTTTGCTGCTATTCAGACGATTGATTGCAACGAAAAATTATACAAAAAAGTCACATTCTAACGCACAGGATGCGACTGTGTACTACGATCAAATGCATAGGTCCAAAATGTAAAGTACTGGTCATGCAAACATCGTGTGAGACACACATCCATATCAACTCCAGGTGGGTCCGAGTCACTATGTCATAGACATCGTAGTTACCTCCTCTACAGGCGGTGTTAAGCCACAGTGATTGGCTCAACCCAGTTACTTCACCAAGAAATCTAGTACAATCAGTACCCTAACGCTCCCATTGATGCCCACACACCCTTATATTCACTATAAAATTACACCTATCCCGGAGTGAACTCCAGTAACCTAGATATATCGACAAGAGATTTCAAATTACATTATTACGTACCTTGCGAACAGTTAGAGTAACATAGAGCCGATTACTCATATCACTCATAAGCACGCACCGTCAAATATAATTATAATATTCGAAACAGAGAAGAGTACCAAAACGGGGTCGAACACTATCCCCCTCCTCACTAGTGATGGACGACGTTTTGTCGGTGTGTCGCCGAGCATGTAGCCGTACGCGTCGATACTACCATTTACTTGGGTAGGATAACAGTGTAGCACAAGTGATACGCGCGGTGAACTTCTGCCAATGTGGATGATCGAAAAAAACGCAATAAAAAATGGAAGCGAAACAACCACAGGGCAATACATGTCGTAGGAAACAGACTCAAGAGTAAATACGAAATCCCATACTGGACTATCGTCTAATGGCATCAACACCGAGAGGGAAGCTACATGAAATGCATTAGATCCAACGTAGATCTTCGCAACGCTCGCAAAGATAGGATTCCTGACAACATCTGAGGACTCAAAAGCATACGATAGACTGCCAACCGGCACGTGTGTACACGATGAGTTCTGTAATTGCTAACTATAGATGAATACTTCGAAGAATTCGAGACAGCTTCCATCCATGACATGAGTTTTTCGTGGTGTTTCCAATCAGTCCCGCGAGACAAATTGCGAGATTGCGACGAGAAATCGTCCACGACCGTACACAGCCACTCAAGAGAAACATCCATCTACAACTATTAATTATTCCATAGTAACTGACTTATTTTAGTTAGAGTTAGTACAAAGTATAATTGTAGGTGAGTGGTAATATAACGATACCACATGGAACTCACGTGACACAGTAAGTCCAGTACAACATGTTAGCATCGGTTTTATAAGACCGAAGTTTTGTATGAGATACATCCAATACTACTTCATAAATAATAATAATAATAATATCTAATAATAAATACTAGTTTCAAGGTGACTCATTAAGCCCAACTCTGGATTCTGTAATGGCGTTTAACATACCATTATATTATCAACTTGCCTTTATATAAAAATCAATAGTATGGTTCAAATCAAATAAACGTGCGTAATACGTTTTTGTGCTCGTTCATTATTTTAATTGTACAAGTGATAGATTTCAACATATATGCTATTAACCAAGATGTACCAACTCAATCATCTCAGTTATGCAAATCAGCACATCGTTTACGCCAATATATTCAAATGGAATTTGGTTAGAAAGTGTAAAATATTATGTGGCCAATAACAGGGACAAAAAGCTGGTCACTCTTCACCATGTGTGCACTAGCTGGTGAAAATGGTTTATTGAAGGAGATGGAGAAGCGTGAGGTAGTAGTAAATTACCTTGGTTTCATTCAATGTTTAGAAGATATAATGCAGCGCTAAGCAGAAGAAAAAGCTTAACCGATAATGTTTGGTGACAGTAACGAGTGAAAGAATTACTGCATATCAATTTTACATTGTGAGAAGAACAAGTGAACACATTATTTACTTATGCTAGTACCATTTTAATGCTATCTTTCGGTATTTTACACATGAACAAACTGTAGGCAGAATTAATTGAGGAATAAGAACTCTTCTACAAATACTTGGCCTCATCACCACACACAGACGCGGCGGTAGCCGACACATCGTGGATGCAGCTGTAGAATCAATCCACTATCACTGATCCAAGAGGCTAATGCTACCGCTTCGACATCGACCTCTTCTCGTGTGCCGCATTACCCTTATTGATATTGCCAGAAGGCTTCTGCCTGTTCATAATCTAATCGTCTACAACGTACCTGGGCAACGCACTTCATTCTGCTTCATGACAAGCACCGGACATTACGCAACAGAGCATCAACAGCTCTCACAGCTAGTTGACTTCGCGGCCCTTACCGATCTTGAACCTATGGGATGCTACGGTATCAGGTCTTGATGTCTCCAGTAAGTCTTACTGGCGTATGGCTCGTGCCCTACAACGTATTCCACAGGCAGACCCACCAATTCAGGGACCACAAATCTTGACATGCAGCTATGTGGAAAAAGCGAACGTCCTGGCAGACTCGCTGGAGGCCGTATTTACCTTGAACCCAGCCACAGCCTCTACACCACAAGTGGAGGAGCAAGTACTCCAGTGGTCACAAACTCACCACGTTCCACTCCCTCTAACAGATGGAGCAGGATGCACATTTGAGGAACTGCTCCAGATTGCAAAGGACCTTCCACACAACAAGGCTCCAGGAGATGATGGCATCACGGCACAAGTTGTTCTCCAATTGTCAATGCGAGCAGCAAACACGATACATGCTATTTTCAATGCTGTTCTTGAACTTCAACATTTCCCAAGCTCTTGGAAAAATGCCAAGGTAATTACATTTCTGAAACCGGGAAAGTCTGCTCGGGACCCAACGAACTATCGCCCTATCAGCCTCATATCTGTGTTATCCAAGATGCTGGAGCGTGTCATCCTAGTCCGTCTACAAAGCCCACATAGACGACTCAAACCTTCCCCCGGGAAACGAACAATTTGGATTTCGAGCAAAGCACTCCACAATACAACAGCTAACAAGGATAACTGATAATAACAGATGGTTGGAACAGAGGCTGTGCGTCAGCGGCGGTAAACCTTGACGTCTCCAAGGCATTTGATCGTGTGTGGCATGTTGGACTCATTCACAAACTTGTACACTTTCAGTTCCCTGATTATCTAGTCCTGCTTATTCAATCCTTCCTCACTGAGCGTACTTTCAACCTATCAAAAAATTCTGTCTCCTCACAGCGCCCAATCCTTGCCGGAGTACCTCAGGGTTGGGTGCTGAGCCCTTGCCCTTTTTAATGTCTTCACAGCCGCATACCTGCCAAGTTTTGAATTCCTCAATTCGTAAAAGTCCCCTAACAGACTTTTAAAGGGCAAACGAGGTGACGTGGGCAACCGGGGGGCACCCCCCGGATTTTTTTTTACAATCTTGGTGCAATTTGGTGCGTTTTAGTGAGTTTTGGGGACACTTTAATCATTCTTTTTTTTCTCGGCATGTTCAATGTTCAATTAGGGCGGGCGGGCCGTGAGGGGGAGGGGGTTACACATACCAAGGAAGGCAAGAAACGTGAAATTCACACGGCGCGCCAGTTTTAAATATAAAAATACGATTTAAAAAAAAAAAAAAAAAAAATAAAAAAATGAAAATTTGTGAAAATTGAAAAATTCGTAAAATTGACTGGGCAATCGTAAAATCGTAAATGACTACCATTTTTCGTAAATTTTACGAATAATTCGTAAAACTTGGCAGGTATGCAGCCGATATGCCACCTCTGCCGGAAGGTGTTACCTCGGCAATGTTTGCTGATGACTTCGTGGCTCTGTCAACTAATCGTCGCCCATGGATCGCAGTTCGCGTTGGACAACGTTACCTTGACACTATTTCAGACTGGTATGCAAATTCACGCATGGCCCTCAATGTGGAGAAGACTTCAAGTACTCTCTTCTCATGGTCTAGAAAACGGCCTCCTCCTCGGTTACGTCTCAATGATGTCGCCATACCATGGGCACCGACCAATAGATGCCTGGGCATAACTTTAGACCATAAACTTTCGTGGGGCCCACATATCCGGTCAGCAACTCAGAAGGCAACCGGTAAACTCGTCTCTCTGTACCCCCTTCTGCGGAATGCACAGCTCTCGGTAACGGCCAAGCTCCGCCTCTACACGTCTGTAATCCGTTCAGCGGCACTATACGCATCTCCTGTCTGGGGAGGATGTGCAGCATCCCACCGCAACCGACTACAAGTGGTGCAAAACAAGATTCTTCGTGTGTCCCTTTCTCTCCCTCGCTGGACACGAATGTCTGAGGTTCACGCTGACCTCGGTCTGCAAACCGTGGACCAATGCATTGCTGCACAAGCTGCCAGATTTTACGCATCTCTAGAAGCGGTACCAAATCCCCAGGTTTCTGCACTTGCCCACATTATTCCGAGAAGAAGCGACGTATTCCCGCGCCCCATTGCAGCTCTTGGACCTCGTTTCTTGCCTCCACGTCGTCAGGCACGGCTTCTGCGGGCTCGTCAACGTCTCATCGCCGGTCGTCGTCGAGTGGGTGTAGTGGACCCACGACTAAGACCTCCGTGACGATAAAAATAACTCTCCTTGGATGTCTCTTGTGGGACTTTTTCTGCCACGGATGCAAAACCTAGAAGTTTGTTGCCATTTTCAAGTTCCGGCGGTATTTTACCGAAATCAACGGTGCCTGTCACCAATAAACATGCAGCGCAAGGACGCTGTCCATCGCCCAACTCTGGCACACATCAGATTTTTAGTTATAGGTGCTTCGTACCAGGCACTAAAAATACCAGGGGAGAGGCTTCGAGCCCCACGACCATTCCCCAAAACAGAAGATTTGATTTGATTGTCTAGGTTACGTGGTGGAAGAGGGATTATTGATTTAAATAATGCACGTATTAAGCAAATCAATTTATTAAGGGAATACTTCTATAGCAAAAAATACTTCCATGGGAAACATCACACAGAATTGCATTGTGATTATGTAGATTGATGCATCTAACTAGGGAAACGCCAAAATCGTTGTTAGACGAGTGAGTGGGCCATGTGTTGAGTTCCCGGTAGGCCTATAACATTCCTTTTCTTCCCCATACCTTAGGCCCCCTAGCCTATCATAGGCTAGAGTGGAGCATTATGGTCTTACAGTTGATGCGTCCTTATACCAACTACACTTAAAACCCCTATTATTTATACCAATATAATTATCAATTTTAAATGCAAATGTTCCCGGGTACTCAACACATGACTAGCTCACTCGTCTAACAACGAATTTGGTGTTTCCCTAGTCTAGTTGGCTAAAGTACCATTATTCCCAAAATGTGGGAGACCTGGGTTCAAACCCCCGGTTGGAAAAGATTTTTTTATTTCTGGATTGTATTTAAAAAATTATAAACCATGTTTTGAAATGCATACAATACTATGGAAAACATAGCCAGCCAGTACGAAATACGAGTAAAGATTGCAAGGTTTACTCAATGTCCCAGCAGAATTTAGGGGAACCTTGGTCGTTCCATATTCAATATACCTTGATCACTGCTATGCATGTAATCACGGCCTACCAAAAATTATTTAATAAAAATGATTTCTTCAAGAAAAAGCATTGTTGATAAAATGAAACCGAGACATTTCAAGCATATTTTTCAATTTATTATTTCTTGTGGGTTTAAATCAAAATGGATTGCGCTCATTTTGTTAGCAGTTCTAAGTTACCTGGTCGCGGATGTCTGTTTAAAATTTCAGCTTGATCTATTTGGCCGTTTGGCCGTATGAGCCCAGACAAACGGACAAACAGACAAACAGATAAACAGAATTAATCACGACAAGGCCCGATCGAGTAGCGTTATAAAATCCTCATTCGCTTCGCTCACTCGTCTAATAAATGGTTAAAAGTAGGCGATTTATTTGAAGAAACAGAGGGATTACACGAAATTACAAGAAGTACATCATTAAAGACAAGACAATTCAAAATGTAGAAAATGCCATTTGACCAATGAGACCATAGATCATGTAATATCGGGAAGTAAACTTTTAGCCCAGTCAAGATTATTTGCACATACATAATCAAGTTGCCAACATAATTCACTAACATCTACCCTTATTGACGTTGCTGTCCCAATGTGCCATAACGTCGAGACTACACGGAAGAAAAAAATTGACAAGTATAGTGAACTTGCAATTGAGATCAAGAAGATGTGGAAACAGAAAAAGGTAAATACAATCCCATTCGTAATATCGGCCAACGGCATCATACCGAAGAAGCTACATGGAAGCATTAAACAACTAGATCTTCCACCCAATGTTTACATCGAGACTCAACAGGCAGTAATACTCAACACGTGTAGAATAGTTCGTAAATTTCTAAACTAAGAATGATACTTAAAGATTCCGAGACAGCTTCCATCCTGACATGGTTTTCGTGGTTTCCCATAGTCCGAAGAGCAAATGCTAGGATGGCGACGAGGAATCGGCCACGACCGTACACACCAGAAAAAAAACATCATCTACAAACTATATTATAAATGACTTATTTTAGTTAGAGTTAAGACAAAGTAATAATGTAGGTTTGTAATATAGGTACACATGGAAGTACTTGACGAAAGTCCGTACAACATGTTAGCTCTGGTTTTGACCGAGTTTGTATGAAATACATCCAACAAAATAATTAGACGAGTGAGCGCAGCGAACGTAGTCTACAACGCTACTCGATCGGTCCTTGGTCGTGATTAATTCTGTTTGTTAAATGTTAAATGTCTGTCTGTACGGTTCCATACGGCCGAACGGCCAAATAGACTGAGCTGAAATTTTAAACAGACATCCGTGACCAGGTAACTGAGAACTGCTAACAAAATGAGCACAATCTGTTGTGATTTAAACCTGCAAGAAATAAAAAACTGGAAAATACGTTGAAATGCATAGGAATTATTTTAACGACAATGATTTTTCATTTTGAAATAATATTTTTTGTTTGTTATTTACCTGGCTGTGAAATGCCGTGTCCAAGGTTAATCGAATGTTGGACGTCAAGGTACCCCCAAATTCCGCTCGTAGATTGAGTAAACCTTGCAATATTTTCACGTATATTTCGTACTGGCTATGTTTTCCATAGTATTGTCACAGATGATGGACTACACTGCGTTATATATGCATTTCAAAACATGTTTAATAATTTTTAAAATACAATCCAGAAATTACAAAATCTTTCCCGACCAGGGAATTGAACCCACGTCTCCCACATTTCGGCTATAAGGGCGCCTTAGCCAACTAGACTAGGGAAACGCCAAAGTCGTTGTTGGACTAGTGAGCGAGTCATGTGTTGAGTACCCGTGAACATTTGCATTTTAAATTAATAATTATATTTGTATAAATAAAAGGGTTTTTAAGTTTAGTTGTAATAAGGGCGCGTCAACTGTAAGGCCATAATGCGCCACTGTAGCCTAAGATAGGCTACATAGGCCTATGGTAGGGGAAAAAAGTAATGTTACCGGGTACTCAACACATGGCTCACTCACTCGTCTAACAACGACTTTGGCGTTTTCCTAGTAATAATAATAATAATAATAATAATAAAATGGTTTATTGTCATATTATCTACATTTGGCGAGAGGTATTTACAGATGTATGGCAACGAAAAGAATGCATGTCTACTGGGCGGCTAGATGCATAATAAACGATATGTAAATGCAGGCACAGGAAAATAACAAAATTGAGGGTCCGCGAGCATAAACCGTGTAACGCGCATTACACGGTTTATGCTCGCATGGCCAGCTGTGTTTGCGCCGTTCTATTTGAAGTCATTATACACTTCCTATTTTTTTTTTAGTTCACTAATCTGCACACAGATAGCGCCACAATGAACGAATATGAAATCACCATGCAGTAGTCTACGACATGGCTTCTAGCTTTACCCGCCGTGCACGGCTGCTTGTATCTCAGATCCATTATTGTCAGTTACCCAGTTTATGCTCGCGGCCCCTCAAATGGGTGCAGGGGCGCCGGGTTTTCTAAATTCCGCGAGGTGATGAAATATTTTTCATAGACATTTCAAAGGAAATTATCCTTTTTGGATAAGCGAAGCGAAGATTCCATTTCACCACACTGGTGAAAAAAATCCGGTGTGTCTGTTAACACGATTCCGGCAAAACCGATACTCCAATTGCGATGAAATTTTCTGGAGGAACAAAATCTAACGGGGCGGAGATAATCGCCCCAGCTCCCTCCTGTATCCGTTACTGACTTTATTTAATCATTGTAGTATTTTTACAATTGAGTGAGGACATTGACACTGATGTTGGTTTAGTCTTACGAAAAGAATGGAATCGCATATAAAAATGTATTTTTTTAATTCCCTTTTCTGTTCAGGCATTCACAGGACAGTCTACCATTGTATGATAGGGGGGTAGATTTGTTATTTGCAAAACAAGAAAATGCCACAGGACAGCTAAAAAATTTGTTAGATATAGGCCAAACTTTTATTTAGATTCTGAATATTTGGAGGGGCAGCACCCACGGAGTCGGGGCCCCTGATTGTATGTTAGCTCATTTAAAGGGGTTTTCACCGCTAAACTCAAAAAATATATTTCACCCAGGCTAACTAGTAATGAATTTAGAAATTAACAGAAAAGTTATTGGGTCCACCATGACCCCTCAAAAAAATTCAAACTTGGTATTTTTCGAGCTAGGTCCCATAGGCAAAAATCTCCCATAAGAAATAACATGGGGATGATCTTTATGCCCCATAAGTCGTGACCTTGGAGGATTTTGATGCAAAAAAATATTGGACATTGTTGACATACATCAGCCTTTTCTGTAAATTCTCTATACGTATTTTGTTTCGTAATTTGGGCAAGTGGTTCGGCCAAAATATGCTGATTACTAAGAAGGGGTGTGATTTTGGAGGCATATTTTTGCGTGTTTTAGTGTATATTTGTGCACAGTTTCAAGACACGATGTCATAAAGGGTCATTTTAGATTGGTACGATGCTCTAGTATCTATGTGGAACAAAAAAGGAACAGGTTAAAGCCGATTTACGAAACCTCCAATTTTTGACAATTTCTTGATCAAAACAATTGATAAATTCGTGTAAAATCACAGTTAAAAAATTCAATTTTTTAAACAGTCATTTTAGTGTAGTATTATGCTATAGATTATGTGGCAAAAAATAATTTTTGAGGATAAAAGCACCTTTAACAAATAATTTTATGAAAAAGAAATAATGAAAACAGACTTTTGTTGATGAGATATAAAAGAGAACCTACTTTCACACAAATTTATCAATTATTGTTTTGGTCAAGAAATTTGCAAAAATTGGCGTTTTTGGAAATTTCTTAAATCGGCTAGAGCAGATTGCACTGCCTATTATTAGACTACATACGAAATTAACTGGATAATACAAACCATCTCTGTAACCCTAGAGTTGGGGTATAAATACCTGCCAACTTGCCAAAACCAAAAATAGGGAGATTCAAATTTAACCCAAATTACACGGTATCGGTACCGAACAGACTCAAATATCAGCCATTTGAGGCTATCTAACCAAATCAAAATGGGTGAGGTTGAAAAAAAAAAAGGTTAAACATCATATCATATGATGTTTAACCTTAGCTTTATAGTAGGCGACTATGACGCCGTTATGTTAGTACTTAAGACAGAAATTAAAAAAGTGACTACAACGGGGATCATTATTTTTAACTTTTTATTTATATTATTAAATTATTAACAATGTACAAAACAGACCAAAAATTAGACAGTTTTAAATTGGGGGGGGCATAGCTCAGTTGGGAAGAGCATAGCCCAGACAGCTAAAGTCCCGGCCGGGTTCGATCCCCGGTGTAGTCACTTTTAAGTACTAACATAACAGTGTCATAGTCGCCTACTGTAAAGCTAAGGTTAAACAACAATATAATATATATATATATATTATATATATAAATATATATATATATGTTAAGTTATACTTTACGGAAATAATCACGCTTTATTGGATGTTTAAAACAAATATTTAATTAAAACTTCAACGTTTCAGAAGACTAGGCTTCCATTTTCAAGAAGAGTTGGTATAAAACAATAAAACAAAACATCAGCAACACAATAAAAATATAAACAAACTTAACCGCCTTACAAAGGCAAACCAAATAGTAAGTACAAAAGCAAATCAGGTGCAGTGAAAACTTATTAACCACATCACTGTGCTAAGCGCTTTGCTTGACTTCTAGTCACCCTTCTCACAGGCTGATTCCGTTCTTCAACTGATGTTGTAGAATTGCTGAAATTGTAGGACTTAAATGTTGATTCTTGTCAAGATCTTGTAGGAGGATTCTGGTCAACTGTTGGTACGACTCTTGGAAACCATGTGTATCCAGCGCAGAGTCTGGATTATCTGTTTTATGGTTTCAGGCACCAATCTATTTGCCAAAACAGGCTTCCAAGACTGGGCCAGACGTTTGCCATCATCTCGCTTGTTCAAGTTATGAGGGCGTTTTCAATTACTACTGACTCTCTGACGATACGGCTAGTCAGATGGCTGATCATGGCAAGAGACCTCATCCTTCAAAGTCATCGAATGACCTTTTTCTTGACATGTTGCGCCAAAGCAGAAGTGGTTTCCAGCTTGTTGACTGCAAGCATGTGTTCTTGTAGGCGCCATTGACATGTTCGCCCTGTCTGGCCAATATAAGTCTGGGAACAGTCTGCACATGGGATCTCGTAGACGCCCCAACCCTCCAAAGGTATCTTATCTTTAGGACCACCAATCTTTTTACCCAGGGTCCTGTCTGTTGAAAAAACCGTTTTGATGTTTTCTTGAGCTAGTATAGTGCCGATCCGTCTGTTGTCCCTCTCACATATGGCAAATACATATGCAGTAGCTCTTTGTTGAAATGATGGCTCGACGTCTACCGAAGCAAGTTGTTTTTTCCGCTCTGTTTTTCTATTCCAAGCCTTGTAAAACAACCGGTTTGGAAAGCCATTACTAAGCAGTGCTCCACGTTAAGGCAGAACCTTCTTCTTCCAAATGTTCAACGTCGGTTATTCGTCGCGAACGTGTAGCCAAAGTAAAAGCTATTGAACGAAGTTGTGACGGGTGATGATGTGAAGAGGCCTGCAAATATCTATTGGTATGAGTTGGCTTTCTGTACACAGTATAACCTAGGCGCCCATCAGGTCTCCGGATTATTAAAGTGTCAAGAAACGGCAATTTCCATCTACTTCAACCTCCATTGTAAATTTGAATGTCAGGATGTACAGAGTTAAGATGATCCAAAAAACTAGGAAGCTCTTCTTCGCCATGTTGCCAAAATGGCAAAATAATCATCGACGTATCGCAGGAAAACTCTTGGTTTATGTATGGATGACTCAAGGGCTCGGGTCTCGAATCTTCCTGTACAAGTTTGCAACAACTGGTGAGAGTGGAGAGCCCATCGGTGCACCCTTTACTTGTTTAAAAGAATTGTCCTTCATAAATAAAATAAGTAGAAGACATAACAATGTTGAGACAAGGTGACAATGTGTTTCGAGATTGGTACTTTTCCGCAATTATTTCATGGCTTCATCTACTGGTACCTTTGTGAACAGGGATACTACGTCGAAACTTACAAGTATATCTCCTGGATCTAATGTTATATTCTCCAAAGTAGACTTATGAAGTGGACTGAGTTTTTAACGTACGATTTAGCATCTTCTGTAAAAGGCTATAAGCAATTGGCAAGATGCTTTGCCAGAGCCTGCGTCGGGGGACCCTACAGCACTGACAATCGGTCTCAATGGTAGATTAGCTTTGTGGATCTTTGAAGACCATACAGCCGTGGAATTCGGGGTGACTTTTCCCTAGGTATTAGATACTTTTTTTCCTGTGGGTCAATGGGTGATACTACAATAAGAGATTTAGTCTTCTTTTCTAAGTAAAACGTCGGATTATGCCCCAGTAGGAACATAAGTGGGATCTTCTAAAATAATAGCCATTTTACTTCTATAGTCAACCGTATCCATAACTACTGTGGCATTTCCTTTGTCGGCAGGAAGGATGATGATGTCCGGATTGTTTCTTAATTGTATTATAGCTTGAGACTCTTCTTTCGTAATGTTGTTAGCGGGAGGCTTGGCTTTTCTAAGAATAGACGACGTATCTTGTCTTATCTGTTCTGCTGTTGCATCAGGTAGACCCATAATTGCAGTTTCTACGCCACAAATAATTCTTTCTACGGGGAGCTTATGTGGAGCAACCGCAAAGTTTAAGCCTTTGCTTAAAACAGATTTGCTTGCTTCATTAAGCTGTATAGAAGAGTAATTTGCTACAACCTTGTCAGGGTCTAGTTTGTTGTGAGTAGCGACAGGTTGTGGTTTGGTGTTGGAACTTAACGAACTTGTTCTGCTGACGAGTCCTTGCTTTTTCAACATTATCCATAGCTCGACACATAGTCATGTAGTCTAACTTATCAAAAAGAACAGGATGTAATGTTTCACTTAAATAATGTGAATGATAAGAAGATGATTTGAATGTGATTTAAGTGTGCGATATGCGTCAGAAATGCAGTCACGAAGGTGACCAAGACTGGCCTTGTTAAGAATTCTCGTAGTGGCTGGTGTAGTTTTACAAAATTTTAAAACCCAAGAAAATTTGGGATTACCTTGTGGTATCGCAACGTAGAAGAAAACTAACATCACATAACATATTTTCCTTCTTGCAACGCAGTTTCCCAAACATTCTCACGTTATCATATGTTTCCTCCCCGTAGAGGCGAATAATGTTCTGTTGTAGGCTTTCGTGATTCATGGTTTATGTTATGTTATACTTTACGGAAATAATCACGCTTTATTGGATGTTTAAAACAAATATTTAATTAAAACTTCAACGTTTCAGAAGACTAGGCTTCCATTTTCAAGAAGAGTTGGTATAAAACAATAAAAACAAAAACAAAACATCAGCAACACAATAAAAATATAAACAAACTTAACCGACTTACAAAGGCAAACCAAATAGTAAGTACAAAAGCAAATCAGGTGCAGTGAAAACTTTTAACACATCACTGTGCTAAGCGCTTTGCTTGATTTCTAGTCACCCTTCTCACAGGCTGATTCTGTTCTTCAACTGATGTTGTAGAATTGCTGGAAATTGTAGGACTTAAATGTTGACTCTTGTCAAGATTCTTGTAGGAGGATTCTGGTCAACTGTTGGTACGACTCTTGGACCATGTGTATCCAGCGCAGAGTCTGGATTTTCTGTTTTATGGTTTTCAGGCACCAATCTATTTGCCAAAACAGGCTTCCAAGACTGGGCCAGACGTTTGCCATCATCTCGCTTGTTCAAGTTATGAGGGCGTTTTTCAATTTCTACTGACTCTCTGACGATACGGCTAGTCAGATGGCTGATCATGGCAAGAGACCTCATCCTTCAAAGTCTATCGAATGACCCTTTTCTTGACATGTTGCGCCAAAGCAGAAGTGGTTTCCAGCTTGTTGACTGCAAGCATGTGTTCTTGTAGGCGCATTTACATGTTTCGCCCTGTCTGGCCAATATAAGTCTGGGAACAGTCTGCACATGGGATCTCGTAGACGCCCCAACCCTCCAAAGGTATCTTATCTTTAGGACCACCAATCATTTTACCCAGGGTCCTGTCTGTTGAAAAAACCGTCTTGATGTTTTCTTGAGCTAGTATATGGCCGATCCGGTCTGTTGTCCCCCTCACATATGGCAAATACATATGCAGTAGCTCTTTTGTACCAAAAGTTGACCAGAATCCTCCTACAAGAATCTGACAGAAGTCAACATTTAAGTCCTACAATTTCCAGCAATTCTACAACATCAGTTGAAGAACAGAATCAGCCTGTGAGAAGGGTGACTAGAAGTCAAGCAAAGCGCTTAGCACAGTGATGTGGTTAAAAAGTTTTCACTGCACCTGATTTGCTTTGTACTTACTATTTGGTTTGCCTTTGTAAGGCGGTTAAGTTTGTTATATTTTTATTGTGTTGCTGATGTTTTGTTTTTATTGTTTTATACCAACTCTTATTGAAAATGGAAGCCTAGTCTTCTGAAACGTTGAAGTTTTAATTTAAATATTTGTTTTACAAATCCAATAAAGCGTGATTATTTCCGTAAAGTATAACTTAACATAAACCATGAATCACGAAAGCCTACAACAGAACATATATATATATATATATTATGTATTTATATATATATATATATATATATATATATATATATATATATATATATATATATATATATTTAGTATCACATATCCTCATTATACACTCATGTATCTAGGAAATTTTTGTACTAGGGCTACCTATATCTTGTGAATAATAATTTTATTTCTGTATTGTTCTTATTGTATTTATCTCATATCCAATGTCTTCTGGATTGTACTGCATAAGTATGTCTGTTATTGGGTGAATAAATAACTAGGAAAACGCTAAAGTCCTGCCGTGTTGATGGATGAGCTTTTTTAAGTTTTTAGTTTGCGTGGGATATCTTTACTTTTGCAAGTGTTTTGCTTTGCTGCCTATGTATTGTAGGTGATTGTTGTCATGTTTCTTTTGTTACTTGTCAAATGTTATTATATTTACCGTAAAAAACTTATATTAAAAGCTTTATTTCTATGGATTCTGGCTAATTTTCAAACTTTTTCTTTCAAAAGGTGCTACATCACCATAACCTTAATGTCCATGTATAATATTAACGTTGTAGCCCCACCCGTTTGGTCAGAATCGGCCCAAATGACACGAAAATATCGCACTAAAAATCGAAAAAAAATCGTGAAAGTACGATATTCATGAGAAATATTTCTTCGATTGTACCCAAAAACAATACACCTCTAAGTTTAGAGATTTCGAAGGTCCCCTCCAATTTTCATCAAGATCGCTTATGCCGTTTGCCCGGAATCCTGCTAACAAACAGACAAAAATACAAAAAAAAACAAAAACAAAACAAAAAAACATTGGAGCTAAATTTTTTGGGGGGTCAGTGAAATTGAAGTCTTCGCTTCGCTTATCCAATAATATAAAGAATCACGTATCTTTTATGATAAAAATGTGAAATTGAGAATGCGCTAACATTTACAAAGTGGCACCAATGGCGGCTATGTTGGGCGGCTATCTTGTAAAATAACAAATGACCTCCATTGGTGCCACTGTGTAAATTTGAGTTGAGCAAAAAATCATTTCCACTTACATGCCCAGTGTGCGTACCAAATTTCAGCATTCTATCATAAAAGATACGTGATTCTTTATGTTGGATGGCCATCTTGTAAAATGGCGGCCACTGTGTAAATTTGAGGTGGCCATGTTGAAAAATCCTTTTTAAATTACATGCCCGTGTGCGCAGCAAATTTCAACATTCTATCACAATACATACGTTCACATATTTTTGGTGGCCATCTTGTAAAATGGCTGCCATTCGTCTCACGGGACAAATCTGAGAAAGCCCTATATCCAAAATGTTTTTAAATTACATTTTTATAATGTGTGCTAAATCTCATGCTTCTATCATCAATCCCACAATCTTTCCACATATCTGCTAGACTATTTGGGGGTTAAGGTTGGGAAATTAATACAAATTACCCATTTGGTGGCATATTTACTGTCAGTTACTTAAAAAAGTAAGCACTATTTGGAGAATGTGCTCCGATTGTGCATACATACACACATTCTTACTTAACATTTTGGTGCAAACCACACTCGATAGGACAAACAATAGAGCTTCCAAGTGATCCAAACTACACCTCTGCATTCTGCGTCAAAGCCTAGTTTGTTAGAGCTCATCCAACAGTCTTAATGATAATTATCACACAATGGAGATCAAATATTTGCATCATAATAGGGAACATACAACAAATCCAAATATTGACTTGGGTGTACAGAATAAATAGAAAACCACTTAAAAACACCATTGCTGCAATGTAAACCATTTCAATTTCATTAAGGTAGGCTACAAAGCTGTTAGTTTATTAATTGCTGCTTTTATTATTTCAAACGGCATGTGACGTCACTATCCAGGTTGTCGCTAATGAAGAATTTAGGTAAGAAAACCTATCTACTAGGTTGTTTTATCTAAGTTCTTTGGTCGCCACATGGTTTATGCATGGGCTTATAATAGAACCCGCCTTGTAAATCCATGGTGTATGAATGAAATTTACAACCGCCTTCTAGATAACACATCTAAACAGTGGCGGAACTAATGGCTATGTGATTGTTGTCAGGTTTCTATAGTTACTTGTTAATTATTATTATTTACCTCAAACAAACTTATATTAAAACTTTTATTTCTATGGATTCCGGTTTACTTTTTCGACTTTTTCTTTCAAAAAGTACTACATCACCATAACCTTAATGTCCATATAAAATATGAATGTAGAGCCCCACCCGTTTGGTCATAATTGGCCCAAACATCACGAAAATATCGGGGAAAAAATCAGAAAAAAATTGGAAAAGTGATTTCTATGAGAAATATTTCTTCAAATGTTCCTAAAATCATAACATATCTAATTTTAATGATTTCAAACGTTTCCATGAAGTTTCATCAAGATCGGAGTAGCCGTTTGTCCGGTCGCGAGCCAAATATCACGGGAATATCGCATTAAAAATAAAAAAAATCGTAAAAGTATGATATTCATGAGAAAATATTTCTCGATTGCACCCAAAAATATAGCAAGTCTAAGTTCAGAGATTTCGAAGGTCCCCTCAAATTTTCATCAAGATCGCATATGCCGTTGGCCCGGTAGAGAGCGAACAAACAGACAAAAAAAAACACCCGAGCTAATTTTTTTGGGGGGGTCAGTGAAATTGAAGTCTTCACTTCGCTCATCCAATTATGTGGCATCATTTTATGGACAACCATGCCGAGGCTAGAATGGGAAATGTGCACAAAGATATACCTGGGTCTATTTACTGAACGGTTTAAAAAATTGAATTTGTCTAATTTACCAAAACAAACAGTTCTGTAAAGTCCCATGTTTTGTATTGGGAATGTGATTTTATTGTATTATATTCACCTGAATCTAAAACTATTTCCCCCCACTATTTGAATTAAAATAATGGGTGTTTTGACTTGAATTTGCATAATGAGAATGTAATGTTATCAGTTAAAGCTTCCTGAAAATAGAGTTGTCCAAAATTCAAGGCCGTCATAAACTCAAGTAAATACAGTACCGTACTTGTAATTATGTTTTTTAACAAAACAAACAACTCTGAAAATATGTATATCTTTATTATTTACTACAATTCAGAAATTAAAAAAGTCCGCCCCAACCGGGAATCGAACCACGGATCTCCTGCATTCCAGACAGGCGTCTTAACCACTAGACCATCAGGACGGGTACATTTTGATCTCTGAATTGTAGTTGCTTTATACATGTGAATGGAATCTGAATGGTTGGGGCAGACTTTTTTAATTTCTGAATTGAAGCAAATAATAACAATCACACCTACGGGAGTGTTTCCCAATCAACCAAATCGAGAAATGTATATCTTTGTAAACAATCTCAAAATGATTAATTTCAAATGCTCCCATGTCCTTGTGAAGTGATGTATATTTAAGTGAACAATGTAGGTGGATCTTAAATAAAAAAAATAGTAATAGAATTTCATCACTACATTTTGTGGTATCTGGAAATTGAATTAAAGGGGACTGCCATGAAAGCAGCTTTAGCTTCCCCATAGTAAAAGGTCATGTATATCAGGTTCTCTGGAATCTAGATGGCAAGGTTTATAATTTATTATAAATACACTATTCAGTATTCATAACATTTTTCTGCAATAGAACTTATAAATAATTTCATGTTTTTTTCTCGATTTGGATAGCCGGGAAACACTCCCGTAGGTGGAATTGTTAATATTTAATACAATCCAGAAATCTCGGTCTCAGTGGTCTAGTTGGCTAAGGCGCCTGCCCGGAATGTGGGAGACTTGGTTCGTACCCCGATCGGAATGGATTTTGTAATTTCTGGATTGTATTAAATATTAAATTTCATAATATGTTGTAGGCTTTCACGACCCGTAGAATTGTTCTGGTTGCTCACTGGGTTATTTCGTCGTAACTCCACATCGACACGACGAAATAACCCAGTGAGCAACCAGAACAACATTAAATTTCATGTTATAATAGGTACTTAGGGGCACAGATATTGAACTTAGAACGACACATATGATACAATCTTGAATTTGAGAAGTTATTATTAAATAGAAAACTTAATTTCTCAACATACAGATACTAACAATCTAACACCAACTTATCACAGTCAGACAACTTCATAGATAGTGGATACATCCAATCAATCACCTTAAATACTATTTTAACCATTCACCTTAAATTCAGAAGCCCAACAGATGCAATGCAAGATTTCACAAACTAATACAACTGTACAAACAAGTTATTTGATACATACAGTAATTAACTTCTAATCTTAAACACTGATACCAACAAACAAACTTATCTCAGTTAAGACAACTCTCATAAATACAGTAGTGAAATACATATTAAGGAATCAGTCTACTTCATTTTAACCATTCACCTTAAATTCAGAAGCCCAACAGATGCAATGCAAAATTTCACAAACTAATACAACTGTACAAACAAGTTATTTGATACATAATAAACTTCCAATCTTAAACACTGATACCAACAAACAAACTTATCTCCCAGACAACTTTCATAGATAGTTGGATACATAATTATTAAGGAATCCGTCTACTGCATTCTAACTATTAACCTCGAAACAAATACGACACACCCAACAGTTGCAAAACACAATTTCACAAACTACAACAAATACATTACAATGATTACAAGAAAAAAATGCCGATGACCAGCAATGTTTCCAGTCCTGTATCATTCTTAGGTTATAAATTCCACTTTCTAGTTGGTACAGTATGAACAAAGAGCCAATAAAATACTGTTGGATTTTTAAAATACTTTATCACTACAGCCAGTAATTTAACGACCAGAGTTTTTTTTTACTGTTAGGTAATTCGATGATGTTTTTGTTAGTCAGAACCAACTTGTTTTAAGCTAGTGATGACATCGAGTCCAAAAAGTCCGAACCGGTTCCTCCGCCCCGGAACCGGTTCTAAAAAAACGGGAAAAAACGATTTAAAAAAAGATAAAAAAATTCAAAGTTACAATTTACAATCAGCAGGTCAAAAAGTGCCCTAAAAAAGCATTCTTCAAAGTTCAAACAATGCGCGCGTCCTTGAACAACCCATAGCCTATTGTGCAATCTGGCCTAGCATACCTGAATAACTTCATAATCTGTGAGAAAAGAAGGTGCTGTTACGTAGTTACGTACAAAAAATAAATAACTAGGAAAACGCTTAAGTCCCGCCGCGTTGTTGGATGAGCGTAATATTGGTGCATTGAGCTGCCATTGTGTTATGCGGATTTTCTGTTGTTCTGTGAAAAAATTATTACTAAGTCGAAGATTTTTTTAAAATTAAATTAAATAAAATTAAATTTTTTTTTATTAATCGTAATTTAAAAAAAAGAAAAAATCGTAAAATTGCGATTTTCATAAGAAATAATTATTCGATTGCGCTCAAATTTTACACGAATATATTAAATTATAAAATTAAGGTTCTGTGAAAAAATCATTACAATAGGATAAAGCATGTAGTTGTTATAAGTCAAAGAATTGTTTTAAAAAAGAAAACAACTGTAAAATTTCGATTTTCATGAGAAATAGTTTTTCGATTGCGCTCAAATTTCACAAGAATATCTTAATTCATGAAATTAAGGTTCTGTGAAAAAATCATTAAAATTAGATTAAGCATGTAGGTGTTATAAGTCGAAGAAATTTTTTAAAAATCGAAAAAAAATCGTTAAATTGCGATTTTTATGAGAAAAAAAATTTCGATTGCGCTCAAAAACGTGGCAGTTCTAAGTTCAGAGATTTCGAAGGCCTCCATAAAATTTCATCACAATTGGAGTATCGGTTTAGCCGGAATCGTGTTAACAAACACACAATAATACAAACAGAAAAAAAAAAAAAAGAAAAGAAAGAAAAACATTCCGGATTTTTTTCTCCAGTGTAGTGAAATGGAATCTTCGCTTCGCTCGCTACGCTCATCCAAAAAATTTGAATTTAAATCATCAATTACGTATAACAAATTTTTAACATCACTTTGTAAAAAAAAAAAAAAAAAAATTTTTGGAACCGGTTTGAAAAGTCGGAACCGGTTTGGAACCGGTTTCCGGGTACCCGATGTCATCACTATTTTAAGCTATAAACGCATTTGTGAAAGTTCAGTCAAAAGGAACAAGTCGCTCTTTGCTTTGCAATGCTTATTGTTTTCTGTATGGTATTTAAAATCCTTTAAGTATAGATATGCTTTCTTGCAATAAAAACAAACGTTCGGTTTAGCATAAATCCCCCCTTTTTTCCCAAGTTTACAGCCCCCCCCTTATGGAGTAATCCCCCCCCACCATAGAACAGCGGTATAAAGCACTTAAAATGACTCCAATTGAACGGATGAAAAAATTCCCATTTTGAAAGCTTCACAAAAGGATGGCGACCGTTTGGGTTTTCCTTCAGACAATGCTCTATTAGGGAAAATCTAGTGAAAATGATTCGGCGCAAGCAGAGCACGGGAAATGGAAGTTTTTTGAGTGTGTTTTTAAGGTTCGTTACTGTGAAAGCAACGTTGCAAGTGTTGCAAGAAATAAAGCGACCTGAGGTTTTTTAGTAAATGTTGTTTCAAGAGCTTGCTCTTGTTGAAATTTTTTTGCTGCAAACTCGCACTGACGAGGGTTGCAATTTTTTTGATTAAAAAGAGAGACTGTCTGTCAATTTTGTCACGGAGAACGTCTACGGTCATTTTTTTGATTTGATTTTGGGGAAACTCGGTTTTCAATGGGAGGGGGAAGTTGGGGGGCACTGCCCGACTCCCGGGGCAGTATCCCAAAAAACCGGGGCTAAAAAGGGTATCCCAAAAAAACTTTTTTAATCTTTTTATACTTTTCAAAGTGTAAAAAAATATGTTTTTTTGATCATTCGGGATGGGACAATGTAAACGTATTTATGGGGTACAATTTACTGTTCCTTTAAAAACAAAAAAACACATCAAGGGGACTATTATTTTGTGGAGCCGACCAACGGCTTTTCAAAAGTTTGTAGCAGAGGTTATTACAAGGGTTAAAAAAAGGGTTTTTACTGCGATTGCTTTTCCCACACTAGGCAATCTTTTAAAGTGGGACACTATAAAACAAATATGCAAATATCTAGGGCACAAGGCCCGCTAATTTGGCTACTTTCAAAATAAGAGAGGATGGTGATGGGAGGAGAGGGGAGGGATTAATAACCAACCAGGGGGTTTAGTCAGGGTTGAAAAATTCTAAAAAATAAGAAGATTCACTTGGGTTTATCACAGTTTCTAAATTTTTTATTTGCAATCCAAGGCAAATTTTGTTGGTGCTGGGATCGTCTAACAATTATGTTCATAGAAGCCCCGAAAACCGACAACCCCCCAAATCGTGCCACCCGTGAAAGAGGAGCAGCGAGGTCTTCGATCCCTTTGCCCTAAAAGCGGATTTTTTAAAAAAAACATTTCTATGATTGTACCCTAAAATGGGCAGGTCTAAGTTCAGAGTTTTTTGAAGGACCTTAAAAAAATTCTCAAAATCGGATCAGCCATTGGGGCGGGTAGAGCACGAACAAAACAGAAAAACGTTTTTAAAGCTTTTTTTTCACAGGGTAGAAAAATTTGAAGGCTTGTAGGGCCCTTAAAAAAATGATCTTTAAACAAAAAGGCTGAGAGCTTATCAAAATATTTAGCCTGGTTTGAAAAGGTCATCATGACCAGACAACCTGTGGGTACGTTTTCTTTTTCTTCAACTAATGGATATATTTCGAATACCAAGATGGTCTTCAGTTGAGTCTGAATTTTCGTGATAATTTTGATCTTGCTTTTTTCTCGTTGCACAAAAGGGGTTCTAACCAATCATAAACAAATGCAAGAGCATTTTTCCCTGGATTTGTCGCCCTACCCCCCGACACTACGGTAGATATCTATATTTTTTTAATTTGATTTTAGAAGTAAAAGTGCCTTCATCCAACAATATATTTCCGTCTAAGCAGCGCTACCCCTTACTTGACAATGCTAGAGGAAGGATAATTTTAAAAATGATGTTTAAAAGTCCCTTAGAAAATAATTTTTGTGACCAGTGGGGAACTTAAAAACAAATTTTTAATTTACCCAGTTTTATTTTTTTAAAGTAGGCTAAGGGCCAAACGTTTGAGATCTTGGGGGAATCAAAATATGAATTTCAAAAAAAACATTTCAAAAGGTGATAGATAGGGATGCCAAAAAGGCTAGTTAATGTTAAGTAGGGGTGTGGAAAAAAGGGGAAACCCCAAAAGCTTTCCTGGTCGGTGATGCAGGGATCTGTAGAAGATAGACACAAATAAAAAAAAAAAAAAAATAATACACGAAAACGTCAAAAATGTTTCGGCCAAACAGGGCCTTGCTCACTCGACGGGCGGAGAGTTAACTTGGTTTTAAAAAAAAAAGACACGCCCTGGCCTGTTGGGGGGGGGGTAGTGGAGGAGAAAATAGAAGGGGGGGGGGGTAGTGGGGGAAAACCCAAAAGGGAAGTTGAGGTTAGGGGGAAGCCTCGAGTTGGGAATCCACTGGTGAGCCAGTCCCACCTCCCCAATTCATGTTCGTTAAAAAATTTTAAAAAAGGTAGAAATACAGTATAGCTACTGTATTGCAACATTGGGGTGACATGTTTTATATCAAATTCTAAATTAAAAAACCCGCTTTGCCAGGGGGTGCAATTTGAGATCAAACAATAGAGTAGGGGCCCGGATGGGCAAATGCGTGCACTTTTTAAACATGCACACTCTGGGTGTCAGTGCATGTACACGTACATGTGTATAAGTCGTCGGAACCAATCACAAACCCCCACTGAACTTTTCCCCCTAATACTCAACGGCTTTTCTGTTTGCACCAGTGCACAACTTTTTAGACTGAAGGAAAACTAACAAGTAAAACCCCCTAAAAAAAAAGACAACACCCGTAGAGGTGATTTGCGAGGGGGGCGGAATGTAACAAGTCATGACCTGCACCGATTGCACGGGGGGACGAATTTTTGGGGGCCCGGGGGGCGGCCACACAAGCAAGGGACACACACACACGTTATTATTTTTTGTTTTGAAACAGTAAAAACATTAAAACGTGTACACTATCCCATCCCTACAATAGTCTGTAAAATAGGTAGGCCAGTGTTGGCAAATTGAAAATTTTTAAGAGACTTTTTTTAGAAAAATTTCAATTTTTTTTTTTTTTGCAAAATGATTAAGGGGGTCATCCACAATCAGTAGTATTGAATGTGAATACCAAAAAAAGCATGGAAAATTTTGATACAAGTTAAGACCGTAAGAAGGTGGCATGACTTTCATTTTTCCAGTAAAAAAAGATTACACTGTTAATTTTGAAGACATAAATAAAAAAAATCTGTATTTAGTGAACACAACTGATTTTCAGTGGGGGGGAGTAACCAAAGTGACCAAGCCAACCCTGCAGACCCGACGCATCGACAATTTTCAACATTAAAGCTTTACTTGATCAACCATAGTGGATCGCAAAAAAAAATTTAAAATTTTTTTTGTAAAAAGTGCATCATATAAAAATTATGTTAATTTAAAAAACAGGAGCTTAACATCAAAGTAGGCCAACAATAGCAACTATTTGGCAGAACTAACTAGGCCCTTGCTGATACTTTTCTTTTAGAACCGTAGGCCCCGGCCTAATCTTTTGTGCCTAAATTCAATTTTTTACTTTTATTTAAAAGACTAGACCTATTGAATCGAATGTTACTCTTTAAGCCTAAATGGCATTAACTTTTTTTTCTTTTAGGCTAGGAGCCTAGGAGTTTTTATACTAGAAAACGTTCCGCCGGTTTTTTGGGGTGAGCGTAATTTGGGGCATTTAGTGCCATGTATTTTTGCGGATTTTCGTTTTTTCTGTGAAAAAATCATTCTTAAGTTGAAGATTTTTTTAAATGAAAAAAATTAAATAAAAAAATTTAAATTAATTTTTTAAATTAAACATAAATTTTAAAAAAAAGGGAAAAAAACGTATTTTTTGAAATTTTCTTAAGAAAAATTATTCGATTTCGCAAAATTTACACGAATAATTAAATTCTAAAACTGGTTCTGGAAAAAAAACATTTCAATAGGTAAAAACATGTAGGTGTTATATAATCAAACAATTGTTTTAAAAAAGAAAAAGAAAAGTAAAATTTAGATTTTCATGAGAAATAGTTTTTCGATTGCGCTTTAAAACACACGAATACCTAAATTCATAAAATTAAGCTTTTGTGAAAAAATCATTTAAAAAGGGTAAGCTGTTGTGTTATAATCTGAAGATTTTTTTAAAAATCGGGAAAAAAAAAAAAAAAAAGGGGGAAAAAAAAAAAAAAAAAATTTTTTTTTTCGGGGGTTTTT
>JAMZAV010004377.1:0-57107 GCA_024449915.1 Sweltsa coloradensis
GGAAAGATTTAGCAAGGAAGCGAGGCAGGCCTTCTTCTACTGGAACAGTCGACAGCCTGTTTGAAAAAAAATGAACGTGGTCCAACAAAACCTATTCCCAACTTCGATGTTAGGCGAGATGCTATTGGTCACTGGCCGGAAGTAAATGAGCCACGCCAGCGCTGCAAAAATCCCACGTGCAAAGGTATAATTGTAATCAGGTGTACAAAGTGTGATGTCCACCTTTGTCTAAACAAGAACAAAAACTGCTTTCAAGAGTTCCATCGGAAAGCCAAGTTTGGTAGACTAGGCTACTGTCTTTAGTCTGTAGGCTATCTTAAATGTAGTGGTACATGACTATTGTTGGTAATAAAGGCTAAAATATTATTCAGCCTCCTAGATGTATTATAATTTATCAACAAATCATGTTTTACACCCACCATGTAAATATGTGTACCTTAGCAAGGACCAGCAATTGCACAGGCATATTATTAGAATTGTTGTTGAATTTGTATTTTTAAGATTGAAAACAAAGCACTTGTATTTTTATTAAATAAGCATTATTCTATTACTTTTTTATATTATAGGTACATTTGATAAAATATCACTATAACACCAACAATGTTGTTTGCTAAATGTTTGGTTTTACTATGCAAGTACTTTTTATTAAAAAATGTGGGCAAGTCCATAAAAATCAAGAATTTTTATTGTAATTCCTGTTTATCCTTCCAAGCCTGTTGTTGCATTTTAGACACACAAACCTAAAAAAAATTAGAAATAGTGTTCGGATATTTTATTTAAAAAAAAAATTTCATACCCTAATTAGTGTAATATATTGGCAAATAATTTTTTTGATTGCCTTAAAAATAATTCAGGTCTCAAGTGGAATTATACATATCTAGCATCCAAAACACAAGGGGCTAAATTTGGGGGGACCGAGTGCCTTTTGCTTACAAAACCAAAATCGGGTATAACAGGGACCGGAGAAAATCAAAATTTTTGGATAATAATCAAAACACGTTAGTAGTTAGGTAGTCACCCTGGACGGCTAGAAATAGATTTGACCTCAATCACCGTTGGCGATAACCTGAGGCCCTAGGTACACTCTGGACGGATGACCACTTTCACAGCTCCCTACTTCCCCCTCTCCCAACCCCCTCAAGTACCACCACCACCCAACAGTGTGACGTCATATTTATTTATTTATTTATTTAATCATCATCATTATTTTATGGAACGTAGCCGATATTTATGATTGATTGATGATTGATTACATTAATAGTTAATGAACTCATATATATTTAATTTAATTTTTCCAAGTGATTTCTAATTGTAAAAAAGTTGAAACGGTGGGATTTGAACCCGGGTCCTTCATAACCACAGTCTCACACTACCCATTAGGCTACGACCGCTCACGGTGATGTCTTGAAGATGACTGACTTATGATTTTCTCTTTCCTACGTTTGCACTTGACTCTCTTCCCCTCCACCTCTCCTCTTCGCCAAGCTTACATACGCGTCCAGGGTATCCAATGACATAATATAAGCTATAAGCGCTAGACACACAGTATGGCCGTGGGGAGTATGACAATTTAAAGCTATCTTGAAGAGGGAAAAACCCACCGCCGTCTAAATGTATCGTACCCTTAAATTTAACAGCCTAAGTGTTAACAAGCGGTGTAAAATCAAAACCGCAAGATGGCGATTTCTCGATATTATTGAAGAAAAACAGTCTTTCTTGCGCAAATCTCTCAGTTACTCCGATTTCCGAACAAAGCAATTCAAGTTGGTGGACTATCATACTATTGTCCATCTGCATTAGGCTTTTAGTAATCAAAACTAGTTATTTGTGCGGGATGTGTGTCTGAACATGGTCGTGCAGGTCTAGGGTTGCCTAGGAGAGGCCTAGGGCTTGTCAAACGTGTAATGTTAGCATTAATTGAATGTAGTCCTATAGCCTAATGGAACTAAAGGCTTACACTGTTGTATTATAAATAATTTTCTTTATCTGGGCCTAGGCCCGGGACGGTTTTTGGTTTGTTTTATGAAAGTAATGACAATTTTTCTCGTTTCACAAATAGAAGCAAAATTAAAAATGTCCGCCATATATTTACGTATTTGTTTATCCCCGCGACGTTCAAATAATCCACTGCATCTTAGTTCATCCAACCAGATGAAGTATCTATGTTGCAGTGAATTGATTTTTCTCTACTCAAGAGGCTTCAAATTGTTACGCTAGCGCTTGGTTAGAAGAATAGGAGACTGAGCGTCTAGCGCTTTGCTACCCAAAGCTTATGTACGTCATTGAGGGTATCACAGACATGATGCATATGTTCAAGAGAATCTCTTTTCGTATAATTGCTGTAACGGTTCTCTGTGACAAATATATTTTGAGGTCAAGACAGTACACATAAGCTCAGTTCCAAATATGTAGGCATATTTAAAATAAATTAATACGAGTGTAAAAGAATTATAAGGAAACAAAATCACACGTACATACATACACTCATCACTCAGACCCTAGACCGCAACACGCATCACTCATCCCATTTTAATAAAAAAAAAAAAAAAAAAAAAAAAAAAATAACAAATCAAAAAAAACAAGTCGAAGCTCTCAAATACACTCATGCATCACTCATCTCATTTTAATAAAAAAATCATAAATAAATACCACAAGTCCAAGCTCTCAAATACATTCAAGCACACACACGCACACGCTCTCACGCCTATACAGTACACACCAAGGTACATTGCTCAGTTCCGAAAAGCAACAACAAGTAATGCATAAAAGCTCATACAACTATAAGCCAATTCATATCCATACTCACATGCAATCGCACGCACAACAACAACAACAACAACAACAACAACAACAACAACAACTACTACAACAACAACAACAACAACAACAACAACAACAACAAGAATCGCACATACAAATACAACGACGTAACGAATCTAAAAAAATTATACAGTCATATACATTGCATATTAAAAATACGTACACTAACTCAACATTAATTCTCAATAGTAATACTCAATCAATTCGCAAATATATTTTGTGGTCAAAGCTACCAGGCATAGATCCGTATCAGACCTCATTAACGATGAGGGTAAAGTAATTTAACAATTTCAAACTACACACATCAAGAACTTATAATATCCAAATAGCAGGCAGAATCTATAAATATGTGTTCAAGTCATTGACCTAATGAAGGCTTGCAAACCACTTGCTGAATTAACTTTTACTGTTCTATATATTCTTAAATATATTACTGAGTATTAATAGTTGTATATTTTCAAAAAAGAGATAATGACAATGAGTATGTATGCCAGTAACATAATGTGCGTACACCTTTCTCTTCAATAACCTCAACAGTAACATTATATACTGTAAGAAACATTGTTTCCGAAATGTATTTAGTTATTTCTATCTGAGACCAAACTTTATAATATGTTATTACTCTCAGACTGGAAATAAATTATGGACCTGAAATAACAAAGTAATTAAAATTATTTGTATCTTCAACATCATTTTCCAACTTATTGCAATTTAAAATTTACGTGTTTGGTAAATCAAGTCAGAGCATTAATTCAATTTTTTTTATAAATTAAATCTTGAGAATTTGGTAATTATTATTATTTATTATTATTATTTTTATTATTATTATTATTATATTATTATTATTATTATTATTATTATTATTATTATTATTATTATTATTATTATTATTATTATTATTATTATTATTATTATTATTATTATTATTATTATTAATATATGGTTTTTAAGCATAAGCCCGCTTTAAGGACATAGTTATTGATTCATAGCAGTTGTCGAAAAAGTTTGCCCCGACTGGGGTTCGAACCCAGAACCTCCGGCTTAACGTGCCATAGCTCTACCAATTAAGCTACCGGGACCACAGAACAAACCTTTAGGAAACTGCTATTTGTTGTGACTGTTGACTTACATGACATAAATCCAACAGAAGACGGCAATGTAGCAATCTTTCAGATTTGACAGCTACATTGCCGTCTTCTGTTGGATTTATGTCATGTAAGTCAACAGTCACAACAAATAGCAGTTTCCTAAAGGTTTGTTCTGTGGTCCCGGTAGCTTAATTGGTAGAGCTATGGCACGTTAAGCCGGAGGTTCTGGGTTCGAACCCCAGTCGGGGCAAACTTTTTCGACAACTGCTATGAATCAATAACTATGTCCATAAAGCGGGCTTATGCTTAAAAACCATATATTCATACTACCCAACTCATGGGAGATGAGATGTGATTGAATTTATCCATGCAATCTTTCAGATTTGACAGCTACATTGCCGTCTTCTGTTGGATTTATGTCATGTAAGTCAACAGTCACAACAAATAGCAGTTTCCTAAAGGTTTGTTCTGTGGTCCCGGTAGCTTAATTGGTAGAGCTATGGCACGTTAAGCCGGAGGTTCTGGGTTCGAACCCCAGTCGGGGCAAACTTTTTCGACAACTGCTATGAATCAATAATTATTATTATTATTATTATTATTATTATTATTATTATTATTATTATTATTATTATTATTATTATTATTATTACTTATTATTATTATTATTATTCTTCTTCTTCATCTATTATTATTATTATTATTATTATTATTATTATTATTATTATTATTATTATTATTATTTTCTTGCCTGATGCTTTCACAGCCCGAAATATTAGAGAAATCAAATATTTTACAAGTCATTTCGCTGTGTTCGTTTTTATTAAATACCTGACGTTTCGATACGACTGTGCGTATCACCAAAGCTTTTGACTGTGTTAATTAGAATATTATGGAGTACGTGGTGCTGCGCTAAAATTATTAAAATCATACCTTACAAACAGAGTACAATATGTAGAAATAGCTAGCAATGAAAATAATAAAATTTCACATACCATTTCGGACTCTGAGAAAATTATATGTGGTGTACCACAAGGGTCAATTCTTGGCCCTTTATTTTTCATTGTCTTTATCAATGATCTAACTGAAAGTATAGATGATGCTGAACTTTTTGCTGACGATTTTTCCACAGTCATAAAGACTGATGAAAGCAAAGCTCTTCGGGATAAATCAGAAGAAAGACTAAATGAATCAAATGGGTGGTTTACAGCTAACAAATTTATTTTAAACTCCAAATAAACAAACTATATCCAATTCCACTCAATTCAGAAGATTAAATCTTTAAATAAAATACCATACCTAACTAATTTTTCAGATAATTCAAATATAACACAAGTTTCATCAAATGTATTTCTAGGCTTAACAATAGACCAACATCTAACATGGCACGATCATATCAATACATTAATACCAAAACTTAATTCGTCTTGTTATGCTATAAGGACCATCAAGCAGATAAGTAACATCCCCACAGCCAAAATATGCTACTATTCATTATTTGAGTCATATATAAGCTACGGAATTGAATTTTGGGGTATATCGACCCACATTCATAAAGTTTTTATTATACACAAAAAAGCAATTAGAGCAATTTGTTCCCTTGATCCCACAGAACACTGCAAACCTTTTTTTATACGCCACAAAATCCTTACCATTTCATGTTTATACATTTACAAATCAATATTAGTAATTTAAAAAAAATATACACACCTACTCAGTAAATGCAAATGTCCATGATCATGACACACGTAAAAAAAATCACCTACAGCTAAACTCATATCACACAAAACTTGGACAAGTAAACTCAGACTACTTACATAAATCTCTTTATAACCATCTTCCGGAATCCATTAAAAACATTTCAAGCTATGACCGTTTCAAACATGAACTAAAACAAATTTTAATTCTAAAAGCCTACTATTATCTTATTGATTACTTAAATGATACACTCACAGAAATTCCTGTTATCACTTGATATTATTGATTAACTATAATATAATGAAATGAACCTTATTTTATTACTTTTCAATAATTATTATTATTTACAATGTATTACATATTATGACAATTTCTCATTATATTAGTATTAGTAACATTTTTTTTTATTTAGCTAAAGGACACATACACTAAAAATTGTGTTGTTGTTACAAAATATACAATTTGTCCTAATAAAAAATTGAAAAAAATTGAAAAAATCATCTGAGGCAACACTGAAAAACTTTACATTTGAGATTGTTTTTGTTGAATTCTTTTGCTTCTTCTTTGGCTCTGATTGTCATTGTCCAAAGAACTAGAAACATCTTGACTTCCTTGATGCTGTTGCTGCTGCTGCTGCTGTTGTTGTTGTTGTTGTTGTTGTTGTTGTTGTTGTTGTTGTTGTTGTTGTTGTTGTTGTTGTTGTTGTTGTTGTCGTCTTGAGAGTAGTTTCCCTATCATCGGACTCCATGTTTTGCTTAATTTAAAACCACCAATATCCCCATTAAAATTATTGGGGTGCTTGGCAATTTCAATCGATTCTCTTATGAGTCGAGGAAAAAGGTTTTCTTCTGTGGATAGAATTTTGGTATCTTCACAAAGGATCTTGTGCGTGGGATCATTAGCATTTTCCACCACGTGTTTTGCTACTGCCGAAAGGTCCTCTCTGTAGTGGTTGCAGTGCGCTTTATGTTCTTTAATTCTAGTCCCAATTGTACGACAGGTTTGTCCAATGTAGACCGAACCACATTTACAAGGGATTTCATAAACACCACTAGCTTGAAAAGGAATTTTATCTTTAACTGGCAACATACAATTTTGAATTTTCTTCCACGGTTTGAATCTTGTTTGAATTTGTTGTTTCTGGAGGAGTCTACCAATTCTATCCGTTGTGAACTTTACGTAAGGTAATATGGCTTTCTTTTTCTCTGTTCTATCTGCAAACTGTACATCCTGTAGTTTTGGTTTTCTATTAAATGCTCGCATAATCATTGTGTTATTATAGCCATTGTTTAGTAACGCTTGTTTCAGAACGCATTTTTCCGATTCCAGACTGGTACTGTCTGATAAACGTTTGGCTCTGGTAACTAGAGTATTTAATACTGAGTGCTTCTGTGGAGGATGATGGTGCGACGTCTCATGAATGTACAAATTTGTATGAGTTGGTTTACGGTAAACTGAGTGACCCACAGGATCACCACGAGTCACAAGAACGTCCAAAAATGCCAAACGACCTTCCTTTTCAATTTCAATAGTAAACTGGATACTTGGATGTAAGCCATTTAGATCAATTAAAAAATCATCTAAAGCTTCTCTGCCATGAGACCACACTGCGAATATATCGTCCACATATCTCAACCACACTCTTGGTTTTAGAGTTGCTGCACTCAATGCCTTAGTTTCAAAATCATCTAAGAACAGATTCGCTACTGGTGGTGATAAGGGGCTACCCATTGGCATGCCCGATGTTTGTTGGTACAAATCACCATCAAAAGCAAAAAATGTAACCGAGAAGCAATGCTCGATCAGATCAGTAATGTGAATGTGATTGCTAAGAGGTAATTTTTCTCTTAAAACTTCCATTGCATCTGGAACTGGGACATTAGTGAAAAGTGAAACCACATCAAAACTCACCAAAAGATCTTGTTCGTCTAACGCCAAGGTTTTAAGAAGTTCTACGAAATGTGCTGAATCTTTTACGTATGATTTCATCTCAGGCACCAGCGGTTGAATTTGTTAAGACAAGAATCGAGCTAACTCATGGGTTGGAGATCCCATTGCATTCACAATTGGTCTCAAAGGAATATTTTTATGTACTATAGGAAGTCCATAAATACGCGGAATTTTTGGATCATGTTGAGTAATCATCTTCTTAAAGGGGCTAAAAACCCCCAAAATTATTTTTTACCACGTGATCTATAGCACAATACTACACTTAAATGACCGTTTAAAAAATTATGTCTTGTAACTGTGATTTAACACGAATTTTTTTATTTTTTTGATCTAGAAATTGGCGAAAATTGGTGTTTTGGAAAATTTCCTAAATTGGCTTTAACCTGCTTCTTTTTTGGTCCACATAGATACTAGAGCATAGTACCAATCTAAAATGCCCCTTTATAACATCGTGTCTTGAAACTGTGCCCAAATATACCCTCAAACACGCAAAAATATGCATTCCAAAATCACACCCCACCTTGGTAATCAGCATATTTTGACCGAACTACTTGCCCAAATTACAAAACAAAATATAGAGAATTTACAGAAAAGGCTGTCGAGTACGTCAATAATGGGCAATATTTTTTTGGATCAAAATCCTCCAAGGTCACGGGGCATAAAGATCGTCCCCATGTTATTTCTTATGGGAGATTTTGCCGATGGGACCTAGCTCGAAAAATGTCATGTTTGACAATTTTTTTGGGAGGTCATGGTGGCCCCAATAATTTTTCTGTTAATTGCTAAATTCATTACTAGTTAGCCTGAATGAAATATTTTTTTTGAGTTTAGCGGTTAAATACCCCTTTAATGACCGGATCCAAGGGAGAACTTTTAATGAGTCTAGTTGTCAATAGAGTTATTCTTCTCAGAGGGCTACGTGTAAGTTTCTCATACACACTCTCCAGCAACACACAATTCATTTTCTGTTTATAATCTAGTAAATCCATGACCACAACTGCATTACCTTTATCCGCTCTCATAACACGTATGTTGTCATTAGCCCGAAGTTTTTTGAGTGCCACGTGTTCACTACGAGTAAGATTATCCGCAGGAGGTTTTGATGACTTCAGGATTCGAACTGTTTCTTGTCGAATCTCTTCTGCTTGTTCATCTGGGACGTTAACTATAGCCGCCTCTACACCACTAATGATTTCTTCTACTGGAATATATTGCGGAGTTATAGCAAAATTTAATCCTTTAGATAAAAGCGATAATGTAGACTCATCAAGAACTTCTTTCGATAGGTTAAGAACTATCCCTGGGTTCGATGAAACTGTGGACTTGCTAGGCGGAGAGAGGCAGTCAAACTTTCGTAACTGTTTAACAACCTTATGTTGTTGTTGTGATTCAGATTTGTTAGCCGACAAGACATTAAGCTTATTCCACATGGACGGACTTAACACAGCACCAAGAAGGAGATGTAGATGATACATCTCTCTCGCAATTCAGTCCAACTTCTTACGACACTGATGAATTTGATTCCTAACTAACGCATCACTTGCACGTTTAAGAATGTTACGTGTTTGTTTTGATAGTTATTATTTAGGTGATGTTTTATTCTAGCAAAGACAGGCGTAACGTTTTTGTCTCTACAACGACAAAGGAAAGCTAGATCACATAATAGAAAGCCTTTCTTCAAACGTAGTTTTTCGAATGTACTTATTTTACAATACATTTCCTCCCCGTAGAGGCGAATAATTTCTTGCTTGATGCTTTCACAGCCCGAAATATTAGAGAAATCAAATATAAAATGTAAAGTTTTTCAGTGTTGCCTCAGATGATGATACGCACAGTCGTATCGAAACGTCAGGTAATTTAACTAGGAAAACGCTTAAGTCCCGCCGCGTTGTTGGATGAGCGTAATTGGTGAATTGAGCTGCCATGTGTTTTGCGGATTTTCTGTTGTTCTGTGAAAAAATCAGAACTTTGTTGAAATTTTTTTAAAATTAAATCAAATTAAATAAAAAATTAACTTAATTTTTTTTAATTAATCGTAATTTTAAAAGAGGAAAAAATCGTAATATTGAAATTTTCATAAGAAATAATTATTCGATTACGCACAAATTTTACACGAATATATTAATTCTTAAAATTAAGGTTCTGTGAAAAAATCATTATAATCGGATAAAGCATGTAGGAGTTATAAGTCGAAGAAATTTTCAAAAAATCGAAAAAAATCGTAAAATTGCGATTTTCATGAGAAATAATTTTTCGATTGCGCTCAAAAACGTGGCAGTTCTTAGGTTCAGAGATTTCAAAGGCCTCCATAAAATTTCATCGCAATCGGAGTATCGGTTTAGCCGGAATCGTGTTAACAGACAGACAAAAATACAAAAAAAAAAAAAAACAACATTCCGGATTTTTTTCTCCAGTGTAGTGAAATGGAATCTTCGCTTCGGTCGCTACGCTCGCTACGCTCATCCAATAAAAACGAACACAGCGAAATGACTCATAAAATATTTGATTTCTCTAATTATTATTATTATTATTATTATTATTATTATTATTATTATTATTATTTTTATTATTATTATTATTATTATTATTATTATTATTATTATTATATTATTAAATTATTTGTTTGATTTATTCATTGCACTAAAACATAATTTACATTTTACATTCAACAATAATTCCTCAACTTGTTTATTTTCAATTTTATATTTAAATTCCTGTACAACATAAAAGCATATATTGTCAACATATTACAAAATCAAATCAAATCACAACAGTTTAGACAATTTTAAAAGATAAATAGTGAGTAAAGTGTACGCTAGCGCTCTCTAACGCCAATAATTAGCAATGCCCAAAATTAATAATACAACACCCGCCCATTCTTGTGATGATAAAAAGAAGCTAGAAACTGGAAAAGTGACACACCCATATTACCCCCATAAATACTATTGATAGGCTACTCAAATACGACACTCCCACATCATCAGAACATAGGCTTCATTTCTTAGAATAATGAAATTAGTGCCATCCTTATATGAAGGGTAATGATTAATGATTGGCTAAATAGATCTTGACACGGTCAAGGGGGTGGGGGGGCTTATCAATTTACTGTAAAAACTGTCAACAAATTAACCAAAGTACCAGTCATCATGTGTTATTCAGTGTGAAGTTAAGTTTTAATTCGTGAGTACACTGTGTTGCTAGCAGATATTTGAAGTGCGTGAAATTTCTTGCCTAGCGCCTTGCAAAATGTAACTGTGTAAAATATTAATAATTTATTCAACGTTTTTATGAAGTGTGTGATCCATGGTTATTATTTTATGAGTATGTGACTTTGTTATGTTTTTACAACAATATCTAGGGCGACGGTCGTTCGCCCGCAGCCAAGCGCACGCGACTGCTTGTAGGCGACGATAACTCGACCCTGTTTACAGCTACCCAAGTTGGGGAGTTTTCAGCTATCTGCACACGCCGTCCCGAAAGATTTACAATCTTGAAACTAGGTATATGACCTGATATGTGGTCCATGACAAACCAAAAAAAAAAATCAGCCCGATCCGATAACCCATTCTGTGTTAAAAAATGCGTAAAAATAGATGAAAATCTTTCGGCTGGCTGGTTGGTTGGTTGGTTGGATGGTTGGTTGGTTGGGTGGTAGTGGATTCTGCCATAGAGAATAAGAGCCTACAGAGAAAACGGTACATCTTAGAACTATGAAACTTGGACCACACTTGATGTATCTCAGACTCACAAATTTCCGCGAGAGACAAGCAATATTCCAACCCCAACCACCCTAAATCATCCCCTAAAATTAAAATAATTAATGCTCTAAGCCAAATTGAATTTTTATTCAAATTAGATATTAAAATTGTGTTTCTTAAGTGTATTAATCCATCGCCTATTCTCATTATATAAACCACATTTTGTCAACCCCCATCCTATTGTTTATATTATTTTTAAGTTGATTTCCAGCTTTCACCACGAAGGCACCTTATGAGTTATCATAATGTAATTTGACATGAGGGTACATAATAATAAAAAAGTAATCGCCGAGAGGCAATTAAGCGATATTCCACCCCCAACACCCCCTAAAACTGGAATAATTCATAGCTCTAATCGAAAATTGATGTTTCATTCAAATAAGTTATTAAAATTATGTTTTAATGTGTTTTAACCCAATCGGCCTATTCTCATTTCCTTAACCACATTTTTTTAACCCCCATCCCTTATAGTTTATATTAATTTAACCTTGATTTCCAGCATTCACCATGAAGGTACCTAATGAGTTATCAGCATGAAATTTGGCATGATGGCACATACTAATATGAAAAATCATTCGCCGAGAGGCAAGCGATATTCCACCACCGACACCCCCTAAATCATCCCCTAAAGTTGGAATAATTAATAGCTCTAAGCCAAAATTAAATTTTTATACAAATTATTAAATTATGTTTTAATGTGCTTCAACCCAATCGGCCTATTCTCATTTCCTTTATCACATTTTTTCAACCCCCATCCCTAATAGTTTATATTATTTCAGCATTCACCATGAAGGCACCTAATGAGTTATCAGCATGAAATTTGGCATGATGGTACATACTAATATGAAAAATCATTCGCCGAGAGGCAAGCGATATTCCATCCCCAACACCCCCCAAATAATCCCCTAAAATTTTAATAATTCATAGCTCTAACCAAAAATTGAATTTTTATTTAAATTAGTAATTAAAATTATGGTTTTTAATGTGTTTTAACCCAATCGGCATATTTTCATTATATAAACCACATTTTGTCAACCCCCATCCCTAATAGTTTATCTTATTTTTATCTTGATTTCCAGCATTCACCACGAAGGCACCTAATGAGTTATAAGCTGAATTTAACATTATGGTACATAATAATATGAAAATAATCCGCCGAGAGGCAAGCAATATTCCACCCTCAACACCCCCTTAAATTGGAATAATTCATAACTCTAATCTAAAATTGATGTTTTATTCAAATTAGGTGGTTATTAAAATTATGTTTTAAAAGTATTTTAACCCAATCGGCCAATTCTCATTTCCAAAGCCACATTTTTTCAACCCCCATCCCTTATAGTTTAAATTATTTTTACCTTGATTTCCAGCATTCACCATGAAGGCACCTAATGAGTTATCAGCATGAAATTTGGCATGATGGCACATACTAATATGAAAAATCATTCGCCGAGAGGCAAGCGATATTCCACCACCGACACCCCCTATATCATCCCCTGAAATTGGAATAATTAAAAGCTCTAAGCCAAAATTAAATTTTTATACAAATTATTTAATTATGTTTTAATGTGCTTCAACCCAATCGGCCTATTCTCATTTCCTTTATCACATTTTTTCAACCCCCATCCCTGATAGTTTATATTATTTTTACCTTGATTTCCAGCATTCACCATAAAGGTACCGAATGAGTTATCAGCATGAAATTTGGCATGATGGTACATAATAATATGAAACATAATAATCCGCCAGGAGACAAGCGACATTTCACCCCCACTGTTCCCTACCACTCTTTACTTAGGGAAAAACATTAGATCGTATTAATTAAAATTTTTAATATTTTAATTACTGATTGAAATTATGCGTCAATGTGTTATAGTCTGGTCAACAAATCATTCACATAAAAACCCAAGACGACATTAACCATATTAAATTTAATAAAAACATTGAATATTGTCAACTAAACAAAAAAAAAGATAGTAGCTTTTGTTTCTAGACAATCTGTTTTAAAGGCACTGTATCCACCTTTACACGTATTTCACATCTTTTAAGCCTTGATATGAAACAAACAACAAAAGATGTGATATCCCCCCAAAATACAAAAATTTGTAAAAAAAAAAAAAAACGGCAGCCAAGCTCTCCTTCCAAAGTCTTCGGCTATGAATGCTGTGAGATATAGAAGTTGAGCCAAGCATTTCATTCTTTCTCCCTAGTTTCACATTGAAAAGAAGTAAGATCATTTCGCCTGTTGACGAGCGCCAAACCAACCCTTTTCGTGGTAAAAAAAAAAGGAAAAATTTTAAACTCAAAATCATAAAAAAATTACTTGGCTATTGATTTTGGTACGAGGACTCTAAAAAGTCAATGGCCAAGTAATTTTTTTATGATTTTGAGTTTAAAATTTTAACTTTTTTTACCACGAAAAGGGTTTGTTTGACGCTCGTCAACAGGCGAATTGATCTTTCTTCTTTTCAATGTGAAACTTGGGAGAAAGAATGAAATGCTTGGCTCAACTTCTATATCTCACAGCATTCATAGCCGAAGACTTTGGAAGGAGAGCTTGCCTGCCGTTTTTTTTTTTTACATTTTGTTTTATTTTTGGGGGATTTTAATTTACTCTTATGTGTTAATAATACTAATTTTTCGAAATGGACGACATATGGGACAGTATATTGTCATGTCAACACATGGGTCTACTCAACCGGGAAGATGTCACAATCGTGCATGACGTCAATTACTCGATCGCACCGGATACTACCCAGGTCAATGGCTGAGAAGCGTTCAACTTAGGAAGTTGGCTAGCCCCTGTATCAGCATTTACTCGGCTATTCTCAATAAACAGGGCATAGATTGAACCAGGCAATGAACTACGTTCAGCGGTCGTCAGGTATTTCACCATGTAACTAAACAAACTGACGTTGGACGTGGGAAGCGAGTAACCCATAGACATGGGCCTCTAACGGACCCGTGGGGGAGAGGGGAACCAGAGACGGCGCTCGCTGATTGGCCGAGAGCGTACCACGTGGGTTCCGCATGATACGGGAGGACCGACTGGAGAGCGTCACGGAAGACGGTAAGGGAGGGGAGTCGAGCTAGGACAATAACTGAAGAAGGTCGTGCTAATGTGTGCGTGATCAAGGGAGTCGTGAGTGAACGTAGAACCCACATGGATTTAGCCATCTGAAAAGGTGAAACAAGAAGACTACAGGAAGAAGAATTAGTCCCAGTAACTACCAGGCAACCGCTGACCGTCCGTCCAGGATCCAGGGTAGCCCAGCGGTCCACCATCCCACTCAGAGTCCAGGGGAAACTTTCTGTAAGTCACTATGTCGCTAAATAATCAGTCAGGCTTGTAATCATGGGGATAACCGAACCACGTTTCACCAGGGCTTAATGCACGGACTCTACCCAACAAGGACAGGAATAGGGTTGTTCTCTCTTCTTAAATACAAACGTTCTCTTAAGCTGAAACCATGGCTTGTCAATGTGTAAACCCCAATCCCAAAACACCCACCCAATACCCACTAAAGATCGGTCTCGGTCAATGAGTAGCAAATTAGGTCTTAAGAGTACAGCTTCGCCCCCACTTAAACACTCATTTGGCGATCACCACCCACAGCCAAAGGGCCTTACTAGCTAACCATGACAATATATAACAATCATGCCCATATAAGACACATAAATAAACATGTCAACACACATGTTATGAACACCTGCACAATGACATCAATTAACCTCACTTCCTAATGCTAGTATCATTAAACAACCCACATCCAACTAAACATAATATATAACTATCATCCCCATATGGGACACCTATATTACATACAATCACAATGTGTAATGACAACACTTACAATGACACCAATTGACCCTAACAACTAAAATCCCATGTACTACACATGCACCAATAGGGAATATTCCACTTCCGCCAAATACTGTACGAATAGATTTTTTAGAAGAAGTATTTCGTCCCGATTACAAATATGTACTTTGTTTTTCCGTGAAATAATAATCCAGTGATTTATAGCCGTTTTAAAAGCAGCACTTTTTTAAAGCGGCAAAAACGACTGTGACGTCAGAACTGTGTTGATCCAACGCCGTCTGGATAAACATACATCCAGACCAAAGATGTTGGAATAGTATTATAGTAGGATCGAGATATACATCAAGACGGCGGTGTTTTAAACAAAGCAGCGCCTAACGTAGCCTACAGTAATGTAAACAGATGGCGGACATTTTACATTTAACGCCTAGCCAGAAAACGAGAAAAGTTGACATTGCAATCAAAAAACAAAACTGAAACAGTCCTAGGTCTAGGCCTAGACTTAGAAAATTATTTATAATACAACAGTCTAGGCCAATCGTTCCTGTAGGATATAGGCATTGGTATGTGAATACTAAAATTACTCACTTGACAAGCCCTAGGCTTAACTTGCCAACCCTAGGCCTGCACGTTCATGTTTTGACACACATCCCGCACAAAAACCTTACTTTGATGACTAATTAAAGCCTATTGTAGATAAAGAATACCATGATAGTCCTAGGCTATGCAAAAACTCAAGACAAAATGCTCGTTATTCTTTATCACAATGATCTCGCGAAATCTCCTGTCACATACGAAAAAAGAAAAACAAAAGACGGTGAAAATGTACATCCCTGTGGAGTTGTTTGTGTTGAGCGGATGGCCGAGCACCGCCGTCTGTATGTAAATATGTACAAATATACGTACATTTAGTTTCCAATTGGCCTTGACTCAACACAGTTATGACGTAGTACCGTCCAAAGATGGCGCACGCTCGTTTTTGGCGCGGTAACTGGGGGACCCATTTAATTCTTGTTTAAATTACTCAAAAAACATTTTTTTTAAATAAAAAAAGTGCAGTGACTATTAAGACATGAATAAGAATTAAAATAAAATATAAAATATTAAGTGGAATATTCCCTATTACGCTCATCCAACAACGCGCCTGAAAAAGCGTTTGCGAAGCTTCCTAGTAGTTGATTTATTTATTAAATATTTATTTAAATTTGCACGGTGTGATATTGTGTGTGTGTGTGTATTTATTTATTTATTTATTTATAATTGAACCGATAGGGGAGAGAAAACATCTTCCAAAAGGATATTTTCTCAAAAACGAGAAACAAAAAGAACATAAATGTGACGGAATACTATGACGTTAAGATAGAATGAGAGACAAAAGAATATGATAAACTAGGAAGAGCCTGATGGGCTTCTTCCTTTCCGTCTAGATACTAAAAACCAAGGAGAAAAAATACAATAAACAATGTTAGGGTTTGGGGGTACAAACCCTATCGGTCACTAAAGAAACATGAATGTCTTTACAGGGTCAGTGCCCGACAGAAGAGGAGCTCCCCATCAAGGACGGAGCAGAGCGCCTCTCTATCACACCACTTTGCCTCAAAGCCATCTATCGTCCCTCGCCCAAGGTGCCAAGCATACTCCTTGAGGAGTCTGGACTTCAGACGGGCTTTGAGGACCACTTCGTAGGGAGACGGCGCCCTGCCGTCCTTGAAGTAGCAGACTAGTAGCCTGTAGATTGTGCTCTTGGCCAACACGAGAACAAAGTTGGCCAGATCGATTTGACCGTTAGTGGAGGTGTTGTCGGGCCAGAACCCGACATACAAATCTCGGAGAGACAACCTAGGGCGTCCCAGAATGCTCCTTATGAGGGAGTCGGCCAATCGCCACATGGGTACGGCCTGCCGACAGGACACCACCATGTGCCACGCCGACCCCTCCACCAGGCACCAAGGGCACAGGCGGGAGGCGACCAAACCCGCATGAAATAGGAAAATGGGGTCGGCTAGACGGTTCTTGTTGAAGCGCCACACCACCTCGGAATCTAGTCCCAAGGATGGTGGGCGGGCTAGGCCTTTCCAGTTGATACGGTCATTGGACCATTGACCCTCTGCGGAACCGTCTATGCCGAGCCCCTTCACCATGATGTCAAGCAGGATGGTCCGCCTGTTGGTCACGGGAATTAGAGGGACCCACATGCCAGAGAGCGGGCGACGGTAGACGAGCGATGGTGGCCAGGGTTCAGGACCCGGAATCTCCCTGACCCCACGAAAGCGGAGGTCACAAAAAGCCCGGATCCTGTTCCCGTTGATCCTGAGGGCTTCGCGTATACGACGAGGCAGATCGTCGAAGCCCTCTAGTGTTTCCACGTCCACCCTCTCGTCACCGACGAGTAGGTCCCCGAAAGAACCACATCCCAGTGCAGACCAGGAAGGAATAAACGGGGTGGTCGCTGTAGGGATAAGTGAGGTCAGCGTGAGGGGGATGTCACGCAGGCCCCAGACAGTAGAGGGGAAGTTTCTTGGCTTTGGATGCAGGGAGAACCAAGCAACCAGAACCGTGCGGAGGAACTCGGACGTGCTTTGTTTGTATGTCTCGCCATAAAAGTTCGAACGGAGGCTCGGATCGAGTTGAAATTTTGACCATCCGCAAGCTTCGTTCTCGATTGAATGCCATTAGTTTTGTGGCAAAATCGTCCAAAAAATTAAAAAGTTACATTAAAGTTAATCGAAAGTTTTTTTTTCAAACTAACCGGCGACAAAATCTGAGATGGCCAAATCATTTAGAATGTCCGTCCGGTCACGAATATGTTAATTTTATTTTGATCCGATAAGTAGTGTAGATGGAAATTAGTTCAAATTACATTATAACAAAGTACTGTTACCATGGCAACGGAAAGACGCGCGAAGTTTCTAATGCACTGCCACCTAGAAGTAATCAAAATGGAATTTCCATCTACACTACTTATCGGATCAAACTAAAATTAACATATTCGTGACCGGACGGACATTCTAAATGATTTGGCTATCTCAGATTTTGTCGCCGGTTAGTTTGAAAAAAAAACTTTCGATTAACTTTAATGTAACTTTTTAACTTTTTGAACGATTTTGCCACAAAACTAATGGCATTCAATCGAGAACAAAGCTTGCGGATGGTGAAAATTTCAACTCGATCCGAGCCTCCGTTCGAACGTTATCGCGAGACATACAAACAAAAAAAAAAAAAAACAAAAAAACAAAAAAACAAAACAAAACCAGTGACTAATTTTTCCGGCAGAGTCAAATGGAAACGCTCGCTTCGCTCGCTTAATAATTGAAACAGAGAGTAGTTTTCATCAAGTAAATCTTGAAAGATTTTAATATTTTAAAAAAATTTAAGGAACACTAAAGTTTGTATAACCTAAATATTGCATTGAAAACAAAATTTAAAATCAAACTTATAATTTTACAGGAGTATTCAAGATGGAGGAGGGACTACAACAGCTACATTGCAAGACCAGCCTCAAAATGGGATAACAACAACTTTACATCAGGGATTCAGGAATCAGGATTGTAAGCAGCAGCATTATTTCAAACCCCAAGTTCCGCTACAGTCGCAAGAGTATCTCCATTGTTGTTGACACAGTTCCTGCAGGAGCCAATCCTATAACGTGGTTGGAGGAAGTGTTCACCAATATAGTCGAACATCTCACGAGTAATATGGGTTAGAAATCTGTTGATAAGGTAAGCTTTCAAATATTTAGTGAGGCGTCACCTGACATGCCCGTGTCGGTTTCATTTAGACTCTTGAACCAGATGGATGCGGACGTAATTCTTCAAGCAATTGAAAAAGTCGTGCAAAGTAATGCCAACTTTCTTTCCGATGGTCTCTTCATATTACCATGACACACATTAATATGCCTCACGGAAATGGAAGAAATGGTGTACGTAAATTTGTTTCACACAAAGAGTTTGTGAAAAATAAAACATGTATCATTGGCATTGAAAATAGCAAAGACTTATTTTGTCTTGGAAGAGCTATGGTTGTAGGCGTAGGTATTCATGAAGCCAAGACACCAAAAGAATGTGGAGTATTCGAGCTACAGGACTCCATCAACTAACTAAAGCACGCCAATATTGCACTGAAGCACAAGTAGATTTATCAAATGGAGGAGGAATAGAGCACGTACAAAAGTTTCAAGACTATTTTACAGGCTATAAAATAACTGTATTAACTGATCGAAAAGGTCTTGAAGTTGAGTTCGAAGGCCCTGACAGTACGCCAGATCATCCACGAAAACATATTGATTTACTTCTTCACGATAATCATTTTGACGTTATCAAATCTATCACTGGAGCATTTGATTGTTCCAATTATTGTCGTCCATGTCATGTTCCATAATACGGTTCGAGATCGCCATGGATGTCCTGAAGCATGTTGTCGTTGTATATGCACAACCGAGTGCTCTAGTGAAAATGCTCCTGTCTCCTGCAATGACTGTCGTCGTACTTTCAACGGACGACAATGTTATGAAAACCACCTTAAACCATACTACACAAGGGGAAGAAGTGTATGTGATGTACAGAAAATTTGTGGTACGTGCCTTTAATATTTCAATCTTCAAAATTGGGAAAAGCACACTTGTGACGAGACTTATTGTTCAATATGTAAAAAATACACGACACTTAATCATCTGTGTTATATGCAAAAATGCGAGCCCAAGAAACGCAACGCAAACGGGAATACTCTTTTTATATTTTACGACATAGAGGCTACACAATCAACACCACTTGACGGAAATATGAACCTCAGGGAGCATAAATCCAATTTACTAGTTTCTCAACAGTGCTGTCTTGAATGCATCACATTGCCTCTTGACACACCCTGCAATGCCTATGCGCCCGGAGGAGATAGCAGACAAAAAGTGTTGAAAGGGAATGACCCTGTGGAAGGTTTTATTACACATATTCGTCAACATCGTCCCAACATTCAAGACGTCGTCGCAATAGCCCATAATATGAAAGCATACGTTGGTCATTTTGTTCTCCGTCATATTGTGGAATCTCTTGGGTGGTCTCGAGAACATATTGTCATGATCAGTGTAGTAACTACCCTTGTTACTCGTAGTTTCATTGATTATTGCTTATGACAAGATAGTGATTGCATTACGATGTCAAAAGTATAAGGAAGTCGTGGTTGTTTGTGCAATGACCATTGCATGCTTGTATGACGTACATATGTAGCTGACAGAGAGATTATTTGTCAGTTATTGTAGCAATACCGGGTGTCTTTGAATTGCTGGACTAAGCATTGTCACATGAGCTAATAGATTCGCACGCGCTCTTTCTCGGGGAACTTGGTGGCGAAATAGTGCTGACTTTGCATTACGACACTTCAATTACTGCTAATTAATTTGGACTTTTGATTCAACTCGGGGACTGAAGAGCCGTAAGCCCAGGTGAGTCGGGGAGTTACATTTTGACCAGCAAACGAACAAGTCGTCATCAAGAGTGAGTTCAATGGGTATCTGACAAAGATAATAGTTGTCAAAAAGAGTAATTAGTTAGCAGTGCATTAAGAACATCGAGTATCAAATGAATTAGCTGGTCAAGAGGCAAGAAGCCAGAAGAAGGAAGAACATCTGTTTTCTCACGTCCGGGACTGAGTCACGGCTGATCCAGGATCAAACCAGAGATGGGGGACTTAAAGTAAGACATGGTTACATCATTATAAGTCAAATCACTAATTTCATGGGGGTTCGAACTCACGTTCAGTCAGGTAGAATGCATAAGCTTAACTAACAGGCAAGATTAGGATGGTTATTGTTAAATACAAGTGCTTCTCCTTATGCTGAAATAATGTTCTTGTTTGTGTTAATCCTCTCTATACATGTCCCAGAATCCACCCCATTAATGCCTATCGGTCTCGGTCAAAGTTGAGTTGATTAGTCTGTGTAACAAACAACAGCTACATTCCCCAAAACAAAAGTTACTTTGGAAAATTACATCTATACCAAGGGCTCATCAACCCTCAACTTGACAATATCCAAACAGGCAGAAAAATCTTTTCAATATCGTGCAATAATATTGTTTTTAAAGACTCTTTAAACTTTATCCCCATGGCATTGAAAAATTTTCCAAAAACTTTTGGTCTGGAGAAAGGGTTGAAGAAAGGATTTTCCCACACTTTTTTAACAGACCAGAAAACTATGGTTACATAGGAGACATGCCTGACATTGTTCACTGTGGTGCCGATCAGATGAGCAGCAAGGATTGCAGTGAATTTCTAGAATGGCATTGACAGCAGATTGCTCAAAAGTCAGTGTTTACATTTGACAAAGAACTTCGCGACTACTGTGTTGGTGATGTAACGATACTTCGTTCAGCATGTTTATCATTCAGGGAGGAGTTCTTACAATAAAATAATATTGATCCGTTATGGCAGGCAGTGACAATTGCTTCATCATGCATGATGACCTTTCAACAAACCTTAAAAAAAAAATACCATTGCCATCCTACGTCCATTGGGCTACAGATGTGCTAACAAACAATCGTACATTTTACAATAGCATGGCTAACGTGGATGTCCCAACAACATAACATTAACATACAACATGCAAACAATGGACGCGAAGTAAAGTTACTAAGAAAGTACAAAGCAGTTGGTTATCACGAGTCTGCAGACGGTAAAAAACACGGGTATGAGCTGCATTTCATTTCATTTCATTTCATTTATTTTTATTCGGGCCATTTACAATTTAATTTACAATTACATCTAGAAGATCGTGTGACACATGTCTTCAAAAATAACAGATAAAAATCCATTTAATCCTACAGTATTTACATGTTCAGAAAGTCATCTATGTCATAAACATGTTTAAACATTCCTATGGTTTCCAGTTGCTTCAGATTAATTGGCAGTTTATTATACAATTTGGCACCGGCATAAGTTGGCCCTTTTTCAAAGAGAGTTGAATTGTGGGGCACTATATACATATCCTGCTTCCGCCTGGTATTGTCATGAATATAGATTATTCATAGATCAGGGTATCCGACAAATAACTGTATAGTTACAAATCTAACCTGATTCACTTGGGTCAGCTAAAACACCCAGGCGTTCAGGTGCAACTCTGTTGAATTATACGCTAACATACACGACGACGGTGAAAATGAGCAAGACAAAGACAGAAGAATATTAAACATAAAGCAGACGGAGACGGATAGTATCGGGAGAATACCTAGCAACTACGAGTGCTATCCATGGACTTGCTGACATGAGGCTTTTCGGGTGCGTTCGACTTGATCAGGAAGCGCGCTCGCTCTCTCTGACTTCGGAACTCGAGCTGGCAACATCATCGGGACGACGTGTGATAGTGTGATAGTGTGTGTGCGTACAAGTACAGAGAAGAGGGTCGACTTCTAGTGAAGAGGGATCAGCATTCACCCCTGGGACGATCTGAGTTGTTTGGTGACCTCCTCTGAGCTTCGGGAAGGTTGTGGTAAGCCAAGTCATGTTAATTTAACTTCAGGTCAATCGGGGTCATGATTGGTTGTGACCAAGCCACGTGGTAGTCACGCACATGCTGGAGAGTAGGCAGTACCGCGCACTCATTCTTTAGTTCCATTCTGTTGCCTAATTAATAAATGGGTTTCGTTATTCACTATGAATCTGGTATTCTGATTTGAGTATTAAGTTACCCTCTGACCGATAGTAAGATCCCTACATGTTAGGAGCTAGCCTAGGGATTGCAGGACGAGCTACAAGCCCCAGCCAAGCGGCCGTTGTACTGAGGGTCCTGGGTTCCTGACAAGGTGAGGTCTCTGTTGTATGCTTCTTCTGATGTTTAGACAGGACAGTAGTAGGAGGCTAGTCTGACTACATGACAATATTGTGGCTGTATCACAATTCCTCAATCTATCAGGTCTATAGGCCTACTGTTTCATATACAAGACGGTTTTAAAGATATAAATACTAGGTTGTGTCATTATTTCACAGTTTCTAAAAATTCTACATGACTCCCCTCTTCTCATGTTACAGATCAGCCGAATTGCTTTTTTTGAAGTACAAACAACCTTTGCATGTTTTTTTTTAGAACTTTCACCCATACAAAAATACCATAACTCAAGTGTGATGCTATTAAAGAGTGATAAACGGATAGCATTATTTCCGAGCTTCGGTATATTTTTAGCTTAAGTAGTACATAAAGACTACTGCTGATTTGTTTAGCTACATGATCGACATGCTCATTACAGGTTAAGGCTATTGTACCACCTCTGGCCGATAATTTGAAAGTCGAAGAAACATGTCTGAAAAGTTTGCTGAATGAAAGAAGGCCTTTAAAATAACAGAAGAAAAAATTCAAATTATCAAAGAAACATGTCTGAAAAGTTTGCTGAATGAAAGAAGGCCTTTAAAATAACTATAGAAACAATTGTGAATTAACACAAAATAAAAAACAACCCCTGGGACGATCTGAGTTGTTTGGTGACCTCCTCTGAGCTTCGGGAAGGTTGTGGTAAGCCAAGTCATGTTAATTTAATTTAATTTAATGTTAATGTTTAAATTTAATGTTTTAAAAATAACAGAAAAATTCACAATTGTTTCTATAGTTATTTTAAAGGCCTTCTTTCATTCAGCAAACTTCTCAGAACATGTTTCTTCGACTTTCAAATTATCGGCCAGAGGTGGTACAATAGCCTTAAACGATCGTCTATATATACCCCCAAGAAACCCACGACATTTATTTGGTCTACATCTCTACCTTCCAATGTTCTAAGATGAAAGTCTTGTTCTGTTGCTCCCCTGGTTTTTAAGATCACGAACTTTGTTTTACTAACATTAAGTATTAGGTTATTAGGTCTCAACCATTGCGCAATCTCATTAAATACAACGAATCCATCTAATTCCAGTTCCTCGATATCTTTATGCGCTAACACTGCTATAGAATCATCCGCAAACTGCAAGATATTTCCAGCCGGAGCTGACTTTGGCAGGTCATTTATTTGGACATTGAAGAAACCTTGCTGTTACTGACATGGATGAAATCGGTGCTACCCACAGCAAGACTTTGTTGTCAATAAAGAAATGCATGAGACGATGGGTAATCGACTTGAAGCAACAAACAGAAGAACTGCTATTTTGAAAGCTGCAGGCTACATTGTTCATGGAATGTGGGAATGCAAGATTAAAGAGCTCCAAGAAAGTAACGAGAGCTTATATAATTTCATAAAAACCTACACTAAGGCTATGGTTCCACCACTAGAACCACGTGATGCATTTATGGGTGGAAGAACAAACTGCGTTAAAATGTATTACCAAGTCCTGCCAGGAGAAAAAATCAAATACTTTGATGTTTGCAGTCTCTATCCATGGGTCAACAAGTATGGAAAGTACATTATAGGACATCCAACTATTTATGTCGGTGATGACTGTAAAAAGCTGGTTGGACATAACAACGACTTACGTCTCGTGGAAGGATTAATCAAGTGTACGGTACTACCCCCACGTGATTTGTTCCACCCAGTATTACCAAAGATATAAAATGGTAAACTTTTGTCGTATTGTGCGATAAGTGTGGTGAAGACTCTGTACAAACAAAATGCCCACACAACAATTCTTCAGACAGAACAATCACTGGCACATGGGTGGTTGACGAGGTTCAAAAGGCTGTCGAGTTGGGGTATCAGATTGTCAAAATTCATGAAATTTGGCAATACAAGACAATGCAATATGATCCTAACTCTAAAGCAGGTGGCCTCTTCACCGAATATATAAATGCTTTCCTGAAAATGAAAGTTGAAGCCAGCGGATGGCCAAAATGGTGTATAACGGACGAGGACAAGGGAAGCTATGCCATTAAGACTGTATGCAAAGTACGTGGATTGACTCTTAATCAATCCGCGAGTAAAGTTGTAAATATGAATGTAATTAAAGACATGATTCTTAACTCTGCACCTCCTGTTACAGTTCACAACCCACATAAAATTGTAAGGGTTTCACCTTTAAAATAGCTACTAGAGAAGAGAGGAAACGTATAAGCCTGTTGTCACCAAGCGAAGGATTGTTGATGGCTACAACACTTTACCATTTGGTAATAAAAGAGCCCTTCTACAATAGACATGAAGACAACCATGATGTGTTTCACACTTAATACATAGGGTTTTTTTAAGCATAGAGTAAAATCACCAAACTCTATGTGAACCTTTCCCTCTAAAAACAAAAAGGACCCCCATCCATTGGCTGAAACTTTGACGTAGTGATGGGGCTTTTCTAACTAATGTCAGCCAGGTGATTATCAATGCTACTGACAGGTCACAAGAACCAGAGATGCACTCGATTCCACACTCGGACACAAGGGTCTCACGGACGCACCCCGACCCAACCACAGAACAGATACACGGGCATAGCATGATTAATGAGGCAGTCGCTAATGACACTGCACAAAAATCACAAATGCAAGCAACCATAGTGTACAGTGGTAACAATCAGGCTCTGGGCGGTTATGGGTTCGATCCCAAGTTGACAGTCAATCAACCAAAGAAACTCTACTCGCACGTACTACGAGATAACTATCGTAAGTAGTTAGAAAAGGCCGGCCCGAAAACAACGATCCTGGATCCTAATGGATCCAATATGGCGGCGATGACGTATTTCCGGTCACGTGACAGCCGCCATCTTGTTTCCGGCCGCCATCTTGTTTCCGGTCGCCATCTTGTTTCCGGCCGCCATTTTGTTTCCGGTCACGTGTTTCCGTCCGCCATTTTGTCCGCCATTTTGAATTTCCAACCGCCATTTTGATTTTCCAGCCGCCATTTTGTCCGCCATTTTGAATTTCCGCCCGTCATTTTGAATTTCCGGCCGCCATTTTAGCTATGCCGCCATCTTGACCGCCATTTTAGGTCGAGCGCCATTTTTGTTCGAGCGCCATTTTAGCTCTGCCGCCATTTTAGTTTCGCCGTCATCTTTGCCGTGTTCTCGTCACCATTTTCGAATTTTCAAATATCGCGCCACTTCTTGGCGTTCCGCGCGCTCTAGTAACCATTTAGGTACTTTGGATTTCACCGATATATTTATTTTTTAATTCATATTTATTTCCAATTGAAAGCGACCTTGAAAAAAAGTGTCAGATTACCGTGTCTCGAACCATGATCAACTCGGGCACCTTGGATTACTAGCTCGCCGCGTTAACCGCGCGGCTACCGAGACACATGCAAGGCAATGGATAATTGTTGATACTTATTATAGCTTCAGATAAACCACGCCTCCTCATGACGTCACACAGGCTATTAACTAATAGCTTCTGTTAAGTGTTTTCACTTCGCGACCGTAGTATTCAATTAGCTATGAGTCTGTGGATCCGACCCACGTGATCTTAAACACCAATGAGCCTAAGCGTCACGACCCGCGCTTTTTTCAAATTTGGCATAAGGACTTAACCACCAGGTCATAACCCGCGGTATTCAAATAGCATTCTGCGGTATCAAAATGACGTCACAGCCCGCGTTTTTCAAATTTTCCAATAGGGTATTACACCCAACACAACCCGCGGTATTCAAATAGATAGCATTCTGCGGAATCAGTCCTCGTAGGCTTAAACAGCATAAGCTATCAAAATGAAATTTTTTTAAATTTCTAATATGACGTCACAACAGCGTTTTTCAAAATGTCAAACCAAAAGGACGTAACCACCAATAGCCTAAGTCTTAACCGAAGATCCAGTCCTCGCGGACTTAAACAATGTTAGCTATCAAAATGACAAACTTTTTAAATTTCTCAACTCGTTATTTTATTTCCACCATCACCGACATGTACAAACTTGAAAAAAACAAACAAACAAAACAATGTCAGCAAGATATATTCTGCTTCTCATATGTTTTTTAAAAAACTCTGCATAATTATTATTGCACAATTTAAAGTCATCATTTTCTTTTCACCGGAAATTCGAGGCTAGACAAGTTTTAACTTGAATACGTGCTACATGAAAAATTATGATCTGGTGAATGAGCTTGTGGGAAATGATAGGGTCAAGTCATTATACACTATGCAAATATCTTTAACACTTTTATTGATAAATCGTGTAAGGTAAACATAAATAGTATAAATTTGTTACATTTTATAATAATATACTTTGTATAAGTGATTTACATTTATTATTTTTTTTATTTTAATTTTAACGTAAGAATTAAATTGAAATGTAAAGTAGTAAACAAGGTCCTTCATTCTTATGTTAAAACATATTATTATTATTATTATTATTATTATTATTATTATTATTATTATTATTATATTGAAGCAATATTCATTTAATCAATAAGTTGTAGTTATCTATGAACAATAGCTTTCAAAATTGCAATTATTTTCATTCTTTTACCACGAGCATGTCCCACCTAGCTATGGATTCGTTGTATTCACGCTTCAGTTTACTTTATACCGAGTGGTCCGCTTTTAAAAACATTTATTTAGTATTTACTATATTGAATCAAAACTTTGTATAAGAAAAATGTATGGATATTAAAAATTTTCCCAAAGCGAAATTTAATACTATTGAACTTATAGTAAACAACAACGAATATTTTTACAAGCGTGAAACATAATAATATACATTCCGTTATAAAAATACATCGTGTTCAGGATACCATTCTTTAAAATTATCACGCTTCAATTTAATTTTAGAAAAGCACTTCCCAATCCACAAAGCTAACCCACGCTAGCGTTTCTTTAATGTTATTTATAAAATTTCAAAAAGTATTATACAATAGATGAGAGTACAGTTTACACAAATTTTCTTGAACAATCCTACTTTGACCAAATAAATATCAAGTATTCATAAAAGAGAATTCAAACTCGCACTTAAATCATTGTATTTTATAATTCACGCGTAATAATAATATGTTGTCTTTAAAATAAATATTTTATTCACTTCGTCCATTAATTTAAAAGGTGTTTACAATTTAAAAGTACATTACTAAATAAAATTCGAAATTTGTGTTTTGTTTTGTTTGTGTGTAGAACTTTGTCATAGTTTACAATCATAAATCATTAAATCAAATAAGAGAGATAGGAAAAAGATCAATCATTTAGTTACCTGGAAATAATTGTACTACGCAAAGTGTTTAAATTTTCTCACAAAATAAATTATGATATTGTTATTGTAAAAAGTGCATACATTTTATTACGTTTTCTCACTTGAATCGACAAGTTTTTATTTACAAGTACGTTTTATTGTCATTAGCATTGTAAACTGTTATAAGCCTACAACAATAAAATAAATCATAATTCATGCACAGCTATAAATAGATAAATAGTCTATGGTAACTATTAGGCAAACGGATGTTTTAAGATAAATAACTAATAAAAAAATAAAAAAATAAAAAATAAAATAAAAATAGATACCATCAATTAAATCATTGTTTATAAATTTCTTATTTCATATTAATTAATACATTCATTAAGAGAAAACATAGAATATAGTAGATGTATCACTCTTGCCTCTCCAACTCTTTATTTTTGTACACCTAGAGCTATTTTTACAAGATGTAAAGACACAGATTCTCATACAAGTTCCTCGATCCTATAGGAACTGCAAAGTCAGATATTGTAATCAACGGTAGGAGTTGCTTACTTAGAAATGTGAATCATGTGTTTGACTGATCCAACATATTATATTCATGCAATTGTTACATGAGGTTGAGTTAAAGCTTTAGTACACACTTCTTCACTACATAGAGTTATATTTCCGAGATGAAAAGACACAGATTCTCATACGAGCTCCTTGATCCTGAGAACTGCAAAGTCAGATATTGTAATCAACGGTAGGAGTTGCTTACTTAGAAATGTGAATCGACTGTTCTATAACATATTATATTCATGCAGTTGTTACATGAGGCTGAGATAAAGCTTTCGCACACTTCTTCACTACATAGAGTTATATTTCCGAGATGAAAAGACAGTAATTCTCATGCAAGTTCCTCAGTCAAGTCAGTGGAAAATGCAAAGTTAGATATTTGTATCAATGGTGAGATCTGTTGTCAGAAATGAGAATCACGTGTTCGAGTGATATATTATCTTCCATGCACAAGTTCGAGACAAAGTTGATAGGAACTGCTTCGTCAGATATTTAAGTCATGCGATCGAGTGATCCAGCTTCCTCACGCAAGTCCTCAACCAAGATGATGAGAACTGCTTAGTTAGATATTTCAATCGTGTGATCGACTGATACATCTTCCTCACACAAGCCCTCGACCAACTCAAAGTGATTTGCTTAGTCAGATATGTGAAAAGTGAGGTTGACTGCTACAATTTGCTGCACAGTTCTCCACCATCCTTGGTTCAGGTAAGATCAGTTGATTAATTAAAATTATATCCTGTCACATTTGAAAATCCATTATTTTTTTTTTTCATTATTATTATTTTTTTTTTTTTAAAATTTATTATTTACTTTCAGGTTTAAAATTTATTTTATTTCAATACAACCTTTCGTCATAAAAATGTACTCAATTATTAAATCAGTACCGACAATTTCCAGAAATAATGTATATAAATACTTTAATATTAAAAATATGTTTTAATACAATTATTCATTTCAACTAGAAAAATTGCAAGTTTTAAAAATTTAACATTAATAATTTTTCCTTTCAGGTTATTATACTTAAATACTAAATACTAAGGTATTTCATTCCTTTTACAGCTTATCAGCAGGTAGCAACGACACCAATTTAACCAGCGCAGTCACCCTAGTTGCCGTCTTCGTTGATATCATCTAAACATTGTAAGTTAAAATCATTTTATTTATCGGGAATAATACAGTGAAATTTAATCAATAGGGAGTGTTTTCTTCTTATTTTTTTAAATTCTGTTTCAAGTCGTAATGATAGATTTTTTTTTTTTTTTATTTTTTTTTATTTTTATGATGATGGAGATGTGGTCTGAATGGGTTAAATCTATATTACATCTCTTCATATTTTTTCCTGAACATGTGATTTTTCTATTGTTACAGATGTCCTCAAATCCAATCATTTATATTGCTGGTCAAGGAATTTACCTTCACGGAGCACCTCAGGGCATCATCGAGAGGATGCAGCGAAGAGCTGATGAGCTGGAAGGAATCGCTGCGTTGCAGCAAATCGCCTTTCAGGATGCAATGGCTAACGAGAGGTTACAGCTGAATCAAGAGCGGGAGCAATTAAACGTCGAATGTGAAAGATTAACTCGTGTTAGTGAAAAAGTAAAAGAAGAGGAAGAGAAATTGAAGAACGTGCGAGTGCGTTTAGTGGAGGAACGAGAAGAGTTAAATAATCTACGTTCATCAATTCTCAACGTAATTAATTTAGTGAACAATAAATTACTTCCAATCACCACCAACGAGGGTAATTCAGTGGGTCCGGCATCCCCACCAGCTAATGCCAGGGATACACCGGCGTCACCGGTGTATTACCCTAGCTCACCAGATAACACGGTAGGGTTGCTATCACCCCTTTATTACCCAAGTTCTCCAGTTCCGTACAACGAAGAGGTACTCATACCAGTTATAGACCTTAGCTAAATTTCTTTTACCTTCACTAATTATATGGTTAATTTTTAGATATACATTTTATTTTATTTTAAAGTTCGGTTTCATCCTCTCCTAGAGGAAGTTTTTCTATGCATTGCATAATAAAATAGGGCCTACGCATCGTAATTTTTCAAATTGTGGAAAAACGACTGGTATGAATGTAACCAATTTAAAATTTAGTTTACATGCATTGTGTGCCGCGCCACGATATTTCCCAGTAAGGTGATCATGGTCGCAAACACGCTCCTCACCTAGTGGTTCAGAACAATACTACACGTGGTGGCTTGTTAAAAAATTTTGGGTATTCTCAGGCTTTCATGACAAGGGGTTCAACATTTGTAATTTTTTCCTTCAGGATCTGTTATCAGCCAGAAGGAATTTAAAAATGTGTCAACAGACTTAGGTCCTCTATAGACGACTGGAGGTCTGAAGGATTGCCTTGTGAGTCAATAATGACGTAACTAAATCCAGAAGGTTCGTGTAAAGACAATTTTGAAGTGTAGGACGTGGTGTCATTGGGTGAGCATCCACTCATCTTAGTAGAAAAGCATTAAAAATCAATGAAAGGAACTTTTAAGCCCAAACGATAATCTATGAATTTCATAATTTCTTTATCTTTAGATAGCATAACGATTCTCTGTGGTTCATGTTGGTTGCAAAGGGTGTGATGCTTTTCCAAGCGTAATTTTGAACTAAAGCGGTGAAGACAGCGATAGTAGTAGTAAAAGCATTGGTGATCACGTTCTGTTAGAGAGCTAAGTAGCCGATTAAAATTTGAGCAATAAACAATAATGGTTATCTGATTCATCTGAAAGATAAAGCAAATCAACGTGAGCTCGCGCGTTTTAAAATTTTGAAATGCGTGGAAATACGAATCCTTCAAAACTGAAAACGTTAACCGAAATTTGGTTGTTTTTCTCAAAGCGTTCAATTTGCGAAAGTTGAACGGAATAATCAATGTCGTCATATTGAGTTCATTATTCACTTGATCATTGATCTCATGTTGTCCTAACGCAACTAAACAGAGTGTTGATGTTACAATTTCTCCTTTGCTGACACTACGATTAAATTGTTTGAAGTAAGGTTTTATACACAACTAACGAATGAATTATTTACAACAATGTTTTATTGTAATTGTTAAATAGAACTTAATATTATAAATAATTTTTAAATATACATCTTATTTTGAAGTTAAGATTTATATAATTAATGAATGAATTATTTACAACGATGATTTATTGAAATGGTTAAATGAAACTTATAATAATTAATTTTTTATTATTCACTTGATCATCGATCTCATGTTGTCCTACCGCAACTAAACAGAGTGTTGATGTTACAATTTCTCCTTTGCTGACACTACGATTAAATTGTTTGAAGTAAGGTTTTATACACAACTAACGAATGAATTATTTACAACAATGTTTTATTGTAATTGTTAAATAGAACTTAATATTATAAATAATTTTTTAATATACATTTTATTTTGAAGTTAGGTTTAATATAATTAGGATGTTCTTTAGGGTATGATGATGTGTCAAATAGCTCTTCGTCTTGCTTCATATCCATACACACATCATACGCTTCAATTTCGTAGGTAAGGGAAAACCGTATCAGTAAATATCAATTTGCTCTTGTTCCAAATTTGGTTTTAACATAGTTGTAATGAAACTTGTACATTACAATCTTGTTTAGATTCAAAATTGCAAAACCAGTATAAATGGGACGGTTTAATTCAAGTTTTACGCGTTTCGAGTGTACAGTCACAAGGTTGTTTGCAAAAAAAAAAAAAATTTGAAACCTTCGAACGCTGTTGAAGCCACGAGTTTGGTTTTATAAAATTAATGAATGAATTTTTATTTACAACGATGATTTATTGAAATGGTTAAATGAAACTTATTACAAATAATTTTTAAATATACATTTTATTTTAAAGTTAGGTTTTATAAAATTAATGAATGAATTATCTGATCATGAAGACAACTTGGTTATTTCACATTGTTTAATGTATTGTATGCTTAATCAAATGAATTGAAATTGAATTGTAATCGAAATTATTCTTATTATTATTAAATTTTAGTAAATAGTCATTACCAAATTCTTATTTAATTCCTAAATTCTCTTTCCTCAAACGAATCACATCTTTCTGTGTAATATTTTCTACTTTTTTAGAACTTGAAATTAAATGAAAAGAAAGATTTGCTTTGTTTCCTCTCATTTTCAAATGCATTTCAAATAATTTGTACTCTAAAACTAATAATTTAAGTGTGAGATTAAAAAAAAAAAAAATCATGTCAAAACATAATATATCTACAATTAAATTACTAAAAAAGTTTGCTTGCGTATTAAATGGTATTGTATTGCCCACACGTACGCTTGTTCCCTCTCATCAATGTAACGTCTACTATGCAAGAACTTATCTCCTTCAGAGTCCAGACAGTAACGAAGACTTTAGTTCATAACGTGAAGTAACTGTGAGTGTACGTATGTGGGTGTGTTGTGCATCAGAGTGAGATTGAATAATAAACGCTAAGCAGATTGGACGATTGAAACAATTAAGGTACGTACTAATTCATGCTACTAGGAAAATTTCATATAATGAAGTGTTTATTTTAAAAGTGTTAAATAAAAAATAAATAAATAAATTTTATTTAGAGTCTACCCACTCAGTTATATAACTGATTTTCAGTGGGGGGCTTTAAATCAAAGCAACAGTATTAGGTTTGTAAATATTTCAAACTAAAATTAGATAAAGAACATAAAAAGTGAATTCTTCAATAAAACAAGTTTTAAGATTTACAATTCAATAAGGAAAAGCAAGTGATATTCATCATATATGATTATTTTTAAGATGATAAATTTTTTTAACATCAGTCAAAGTATTAGGTAGACCTATCTATAAAAAAGTTACAAAATATTTAGGAATTACTCATTTATTTTTATAACAACTGGTATTCATTTGAAATTTTATAGAATCAGTCAAGGTATTATTCAAAGTATTGTAATATATAAATATATATATATATATGTATATATAACCAAGTCATTTGACAAACCCATCACTTTCCATCTTTCTTCACCTATGGGGTCGAGAGGGCGAGCCTGCTCTACACCCTTGGTGGGTCCGTGTTTCCTTGTTCATAAACAAGTGTGACTCCTTGTCCTGCTGGGGGGGCCTAGCAGGTGATGAACCTGTTAGACTTTACTCGTCTTTTCCTTCAACCTCTTCATCTGCAGCCAAGAGCTAATATAGCACGTGTACCTGTGCTATAGCCAAGAGCTTGCAATTTGTAGTCTTGTTCCTTTCGTTTTCGAAACCCAGTCACAATTAGTAGGGGGAGCCTCTCTCGTTGCCACGGGTCTTGGTTCAAATCCAGGGTAAGACATGGTTCTTTTGTCGCCCAAGCACCAGAGTCTAGGAGGGAAGCCCCTCACTGGTTGTGCTGTGTTGTGACTTTCCACCCTTCTATCTCTAACCTTTTCTCTTTGTATGAATGAAGAGGCACCCTTGCCCAGCAAACAGCAGGAGGGGCAGCTTTTCTCTTGTTGCCAAGAGTCCTGGTTCGAATCCAGGGTAAGTCATGGATTTTTTTGTCTCCCGAGCACCAGAGTGGGGAGGGAAGCCCCCTTACTGTCTGTGCTGACTGTGTGCCCCAGTATGGAATGGGTGTGGAAGTAACCTTGCTGATAATGACAACATGCTGGGAGAATTTACTTCTTGCGTGGCCCTACCACAGGTTTTGGTTATGTGTTGTGAGTTTTGGTTGCATGTAGTTAGCTGATTTTAGTGGCCACCACCGCCTGAAGAGTCCCAGAAGGACGGGAAAAGCGTTTGTGGATTAAAGGTAACAACTTAAATAAGTACAGTTGTCATCAGCAGGTGAAAAGTTGTGTCGCCCCCAGCCCTTCAGGCTGGGCTTTATGTTCTCTATGCTTTCCCAACCTGTCAACCCTTCTCCAATCTAAATATATATAATTATATATATATATATATATATATATATATATACTATATATATATAATATATATTATTAAGTTTTAAGGCTTTCGGGCCCAAAGTTTTTAGAATCACAATTGAAAAACTTGTGGGGTTTTATTTCGCCACGTCGATTTGATTTTACCCTTTGGACAACTTTTTTCTGGACCCCCTCGGGGCCCCGTCATCGGGGAAGGGACTGACTCCCTGAAGCCTCTCGCTCGGACAGACTTTTAGTCGGAGTAGATGCGCAGTTTTTGGTTATCTGCGCATCGTCAACAAACAGAAAAATAGTAAAAGTTAAAAAAGATGTAGGGCCAAAGAATCCAGGCCCCGGGGAGTTTTATGAAGTCCCCGGGTAAGGGGGGGGGGGGTTTTAAACTTTGGAAAAAATGGGAGAACAGTGAGGACGGGAAATGGGGGAAATCAAAAAAGGGAAAATTTGTAGGCGGGCTAAAAGTTAACTTATGGGGCTGTAGCTAAACATGGGGGCCCAAACAATATTTACTGACATTTACTCACCCCTTTGTTTTTAAATGAAGTCAGGATATTTAAAAACAAGAGAAAGGATGTGGCCCAGTTTAAATTTCGGGAACCCATTGAAGTGATAAAAAGAAACCTCACAATATAAACGTGATGGACAAAAAGGTTTTTATAAGTTTTGGGGGTTTATTTGGTTCCCGGAAATTTAAAAGTTACTAAATTGGCCACATTTCGATTTCCGTTAGCACCGGGCCTTGAAATCGTTGAAAACGGGGGAAAAAAACACCCACACATTTAAACAGTCATAGTAATTCTAGTGTTTTTAAATTTCTAACTTTTTAATTTTTTTAGCGTTTAAGGGAAGGCTTTTAAATAACAAAAAACTAAAAGGACACTTTTGAGAACTCGGGGGACGGGGTTTAGTGAACCAAGTGGCAGTCCCATTTAAACCCACTTGAGTTTTAAATTTTTGTAAGGGCCCCGCGTGTGAAGTTTTAAAAATACGAATTTTAAATGGGGAAAACTATGAAAACACGTGCTATGTCACCCCGCCAATTTGAGAAAAAAAACGATTTTTTTTCCCTTGACAAAACGTGTGGTCACGTGCTTAAAAATTTTACTATTAGGCAGTGTTTGGCCCCGATGCGCATTTACAAAAAACTGGCATCAAATTCCGACCTAAACTAGCCCGAGCGAGAGTTTCAGCTTTCAGTCGTCCTGATGACGGGGCCCGGGACCCCGGTCCAGAAACGTTGCCCAGGGGTAGGTCAAATCGCTTGGCGAAAAAAACCCGAAAAAGTTAAAATTTGTGATTCTAATATTTTAAAGAATCCCCAATTGAAAAATTGTGGGGTTATTTGTTGGCCTAATGTAAAATAAAGTGGGTTTTAAAACCCAAAAAAAACCTATTTCTTTAAACCCCCATATATATAATATATATAGGGACGTAATGAAATTTTTTCCCGAGTTTCCGAGTTAAATAAGTTTTTTTTTACCAATTTTATAAAAACAACGTATTTTCAAAGGTATATATATATAGAATTAAACCCTGAAAGTGATAAGGTGATTAAAAAAAAAAAAGAAAAATTTAAAAAAAAAAATAAAAAAAAAAAAAAAATAATAATAATAAAAAAAAGGGGTGCTATTAAAAAAAGGGGGTTTAGTTAATATCCTCTATTTTTACTTGATATTAATGAGGAAAATCAGAAATAAAAGAAAGGGTTTTTTAAACCTTTTTTGGGCTTTGGTTTGGGTGTGAACATTGAACGAAAAAAAATACATTTTTAAACCCTTTTTAGAATGTTTTTTAGGTTCTCGTCAAGTTTTAATTTTATAAATAATGATTGTTTTTAAAAAAGAGTACGGTTTTCTCGTTTAAAACAAATCCTAAGGGGAAAATTTTTTTTTCTCAATCCTCCCCAGTTTTTACATATTTAAATTTAAAAAATTTAAATTTCTCTTTTTTAAACCCGTAAACAAATGTAGACACGTAAAAAAATTTTTACAATTTCAAAGGTTTTTTTCCCTATATTTTTTTTTAAAACTGACAGATTTTTTTTCAGACTATTTTAGAAAGAGATTTCATAAATTTTAAATTTTTTTAATTTTTTGGGGGATACAAAAATTTATTAAAATTTTGGAATACCCCCCCGGTCAGAATATTATAAAGTAAACACAGTCTAAAAATAGTGGATGAGAACTTTATCAGGGGTTTTTTAAACAATGCAATAGGGGAAAGGGTTTTAAACTTTGTAAAGAGTTTTTTAAATACGTAAAACTGGGATGAGCATTTTAGACATTTTAAAAAAAGGGAACCAAATTTGCGAAACGTTTTTTAAAAAAACAAAAACTTTTTTAAAAATAAGAAAAAAACTTTGAAATTTTAAGAATGGATAATATTTTCCCAAAAACTTTGGGATGGGATCATACATTTATAAAAAAATTTCACTTTTTTAAAAATTTTTTTTTGGTTTGTTCACTCTCTTGATTTGCACTTTTTAGAGTTTACAGCAAAAGGGGTTTTTTTTTGGAAAAAATGGTATAAATGTCACTCCGTTGTTTATTTTTTTAAATAGATGAAATTTATTTTCCGGGAAAAAGGCCCAATTTTAAGTAAGTAAAAAAATCAAATTTTCTTCCATTGTGTTTTGTTTTTATCGTTTTTCGAAGCAGTAAAATGTAAAAAAACATATTTCTTATAAAACGTAAAGTTTACCAAATTTACACCAAGCTATGAAGGGTTGATACAACCCTATTTTTTAAGTGTATATTTATTTTATTTTTTTTTTAAAATATAAAAAAGACAAAGAAAAGGGGTTTTTGCCCTTTTTTAAAATTTAAAATTTTTTAATTTGAAAAATAGCATAGACTTTCCCCCATTCGTAGATTGATTGGTTTTAGAAAAATCTTTTTGCAAAAACTAATGTGACGATCCCTAAAAGGGACGTGACTTGCAAACCTTTTTTAAAGGGGCTTTTATCCCTTTTTTTTAAATAATACGTAAAATCCCAGAACGGTTGGGGGATTTTTTTTAAAATCATAATATTTTTTTTAACATTTTTAAAAAATTTAAAATTTTTGGTATAAAACCCATTATTTTTAATTTAGTATTGTATAGTGGATTCCTTTTATTCAAAAAATCTAACTTTCTTATTGGGGGGAAAAAAAACGTTAAGATGGTGAAAAATATTATTCTTTGTATTTTTTCATTTTGTTTATTTTGTCTAGATTTTTGGGAATTTTGTTTTTTTAATTTTAGTATATGTTTATTGATTTTCATGGCAAAAAACGCTCTCGAAAGCTTAAAATTGTTTCTTTACTTTTTCTCGGGGGTTAGGTAAGTTAAAATTTACTTTAAGGCAAATTTGGGGGAAAGAAAGGATAAAGAAATGATCACAATTATTGAAACAAAAAAAACATTCTCTAATTTGGTTAGGGGCCACTCCGAACCCTAAAAGGGAAAAATTTGATCTGTTATTATTTTTTTTTGGCTTAAAGTGAAAAAAAACCCCCCTTTTTAAAATGAAACAAAATTTTTTTTAAAACAAAATTGTAATTTTTTTTTAATTTGAGTAAAAAAATGAATCAAAAACATTTTAAGGGAGGGGGTTTGTTTTTTTCTTATCAAATATGGGACTAAACTGATAATACTAAAATTTTCTTTTTTACCCCCAATTTGGTCAATATACAGGAATCTAGGAAAAATTTTTTAATTTTTGGAAATCATCTTGAATGGGGGGAAATTAAATAAGGGGAGATGAATAGAATCAAAATTTTCCTTTTTTTCAAAAAAGGGAACCCTTTTATTTAGGTTACCCCTCTCCAAAAGTAATTGAAAAAAAAAGTGTTATTATAAAGCATAAAATACAGGGAAATATAAAAACTATTTTAAAAAAACAGTAGGTTTAGGGAAAAATTAAATAAGGAGTTGGGACTTTTAGAAATTTTAATTTCCGATACGGTGATTTTATTTCACATATAAAAAAATTTGAGGTGTTTTTGGGGAAAAATTTAAAATTTTTAGGGGTTAAGACATATTTATTTTACGGGCAAGAGTAGTACTCTCAAAAAGGAAAATTTTGAAAAAATTTTTATATTTATTATTTTTTCCCCCCAAAAATAAAAAACACCCGGAAAATTTAAAATTGCGTGAATTTAATTATTTTTCAATAAATATGTACTTGAGATGTTTTTTATAAAGGGAATACTAAAAATTTCTGGTTTAATTTTTACTTGAGTCGCTTTTTTGGTTTGGATTTTTTTTGTAGTCAGAAAACTTGTGAGATAAGGCAATAGATTTATTTGCGATAGTGTGTGAAAAAATATTAAATAGCAAAAACATTTTGTTTTAAGGAATCAAAATGAAATTTTCTAATAAAAGTAACGATCAAGAATTTATAGCGTAAGTAGTCTTAAAATTTTATCTTCAAAATAAATGTTATGAAAAATTGTACATGTAGCTTTTTCCAATTTCAAAAATAGAAAAACCGTGTAGTTAATATGGAAAGGTTGAGAATAAATTTTAAAAAAAAATGTTACATTTTCTTACGAAAAAGTTGTGAATAGTATGTAAAATTATTACATTTCAACCCCAAAAACTTATTTTTTTTTTTTGGGAAAAAAAAGTATTGATAAAGTAGCTTTTTTGCCAAATAAAAAAAATCTAACAAAGTAGTTTTATTTTAAAAAGAGATTTTTATTAATCTTCGATAACGTTAAAATATTTTAAATTTCGTTTGGGGAGTTGTTTCTTTGTAATTAAAAAGTGGTGGAATTACTTTTTAAAAAAAATTTATAGTGATGAATCAGTACGTGTATTGGGGCTTTTTTTAGTAAAAAAAATGTTAAAGTTTTTAGTTGCGATTTTTTTTAACTCTACAATAATGTTTTTGATTGACACGGGCCCCTTTTAAAACCCGAATAGTAATAGTAACTATTTTATTATCTTCGATTTATTATTTAAAAGCAGTTTAGGGAAAACAAAAAAATTTTTTTTTCACATAGTGGTAAAGTATTGTGTAAAATTTTATTTTTTTAAGAATAAATAGGGTTTAATGAAAAATAACCCAAAAACGAAAGCCAAAAAGTTTTTTTAAAATAAATATTGATGGTAGCAAATGGTTTTCCCCTTAAAAAAAAACATCCGAGAGTGATCATGTAATGCTACAAAAAAATTATCCCTTGGAAAATGTTTAAAAAAATTAAAACGAGCCACATTGTGGAAAAAATTACCGAAAGTTATTTATCTTAAAACATCCCTTTGCCCAATAGTTACCATAAGGGCTTTATTTTTATTTATAGGTACATGAATTATTTTTTATTTTATTTTTGAGGTTTTTAAAAGTTTACAATGCTAATGGGGCAATTTTAAAAAGAAACTTTTAAATAAAAAATTTTCGATTTAAATGAGGGGGAAAGTGATAAAAAAAGTATGAAAAATTTTTTCAATAAAAAATTCATAATTTGTTTTGTGAGAAAAATTTTTAAACCCCTTTGCGTAGTACAAAATTTTTTCAAGGTAACTAAATGATTGATCTATTTTTCCCATCTCCTTATTTGATTTAATTGGGTTTTTGATTGTTTAAAATATGACAAAGTTCAACCCCCAAACAAAAACAAAAATTTCGAATTTTTTTATAGTTTAAAGTACTTTTAAAAATTTTAAAAACCTTTTTAAAATTTAAGGGCGAAGGGAAAAAAAATATTTATTTTAAAGACAACAATTATTATTTCGCGTGAATTTTTTTTTAAAATACAATGATTTAAAGGGGGGGAGTTTGGGAAATTTCTTTTTTGAAAAAACTTGATATTTATTTTGGGGAAAAGGGAGGTTGTTCAAGAAAAAAAAAATTTTTCAAACGTACTCTAAACTATTGTTAAAACTTTTTTAAATTTTTTAAAATAACATTAAAGAAACCGGGTTTGGGGTGGGTTTAGTTTGTGGATTTTGGGGAAATGCCCTTTTTAAAAATTTAAAATTTAAGCGTGATAATTTTAAAAAAAATGGTATCCTGAACCCGATGTTTTTTATAACGGAAGTATATTTTTTTTTGTTTCAAGGGTTTGTAAAAAATATTCGTTGTTGTTTTTCTATTTTAAATTAAAAATATTAAATTTCGCTTTGGGAAAATTTTTAAAAACCATAAAATTTTTTTTTTATACAAAGTTTTGATTCAATATAGTAAATACTCAAAAAAAATGTTTTAATAGTGGAAACCATTATATAAAGTAAAACTGAAGCGTGACTCCCAAAGAATCCCCTAGCTAGGTGGGCATTTTCCCCCGTGGGTTTTTAAAAAAGTGAAAATAATTGCAATTTTGAAAGCTAATTTTTTCATAGATAACTACAACTTAGTTAAATGAATTTTTGCTTTAATAAAAAAAATTAAAAATAAAAAATAATAAAAATAATAATAATAAAAAAATAATAATAATAATAATAAAATAATAATAATAATAATAATAATTTTAATAATAATAATAATTTAAAAATAATTTTTTTTTAAGGCTATTCTTTCTTTTTTTTCTATTTTCTTTTCCCGCGAATTTTTTCGTTTGGCGGTATTTTTTTTTCCGGGTTTGTACCGCCCCAAACCCCCCAAAAAATTTTTGCAGGGGAAAAACAATTGTTTTTTAAAAAAATCTGTTTTCTCTCAGTCCCGTCCAAAGAAAAAAAAGTTGAAAATTTTAAAGTCACCAAAAAAACAAAAACCCACGTTGAATGGTGTGCCCCGGCCGAATTGAAATTTGGGAAAAAAAATTTTTTAGGTTTGGGTATATTTGGGCCCTGTACCGGATCGAAAATTTTTTTTTTAAAAAAAAAAATTTTTTGATTTTTTAAAATAGCCATGTTTCCCAAAACCATTCACTATATTTTTATTAAATAGCATATTTTGGGGAAAAAAGAAAAAAAAGCCCGGGGGAATAGCCCTTTAAAATAAGAAAAGAAGGACCTTTTTTACCTTTCTTTTTCATTTTAATTTAATTTATGGTTTAAAAAAAAAAATAAAAAATAAATAAAAAAAATAAAAAAATGAAATCACTTATACCCAAAATATATTATTTTAAAATGTAACAAATTTTTATATTTATGTTTTAAACCCAAAAAGATTTATCAATAAAAATCTTTTAAAAATATTTTCATAGTGTATAATGACTTTACCCTATCATTTCCCACAAACTCATTCCCAGACATAATTTTTTATGTAGCACGGATTCAAGTTAAAACTTTTCTAGCCTTTGAAATTTTCCGGGGTTTTAAAAAAGAAAATGTGACCCTTTTAATTGTGCAATAATAAAATTTTGCAGAGTTTTTTTAAAAAAAAATATGGAAAAAGCAGAATATATTTTTGCTGACATTTTTTTTTTTTTTTTTTTTTTTTTTCAAAATTTGTACATTTTGGGTGATTTTTTGGGAAAAAAAAAAACGAGTTGGAAAATTTTTAAAAAAATTTTTTCATTTTTATAGCTTAAAATTTTTTTAAGTCCGCGAGGGGCTGGATCTTCGGTTAAGATTCCCGGTATTTGGGGGTTTTTGTCCTTTTTTGGGTTGACATTTTGGAAAAAGATGTTGTACGTCATATTAGAAATTTTAAAAAATTTTTCATTTTTATAGCTTATGCTTGTTTAAGCCTACGAGGACTGTTTCCCCAGGGAAAGCATCTATTTGAATTTTTTAAAAAAAACCCCGGGTTTTTGTTGGGTTTTAAAACCCTATTGGGGGAATTTTAAAAAACGCGGGGCTGTGAAAGTCCCTTTTTTATTTTCCGCGAATGTATTTGAATACCCCCGGGTTTAAAACTTAGACTTTTGATGGTTTTTGCCCCATACTATTTTTTAAAAAAACGGCGGGCTTTTTGGGGCGCTATTTTTGATTCCGCAGAAAAGTATTTGCGCATTGAATAACCCCCCGGGTTTTGAAACCCCGGGGTTTATGCCCCCTTTTTACCAAATTTGAATACTGGGGTAATGACTTTACGGGTTTTTATTTCCCTTTTGGTTAAAATTTTTGGAAAAAAAACGCATTTTTTCCCCCTGACGTCATTTTTGGGTCCACAGTATGCTATTCGAATAACCCCCCCCCGGGTTAGGAGTTTTGGGGGGCTTAAGCCCTTATGCCCCAAAAATTTTAAAAAAAAACGCGGGGCCGTGGGCGGGTTAGGCCCTTGGGTTTTTTTAAGATCACGGGGTTGGATCCCCCGATGCCCATTCGAATTTCCGCGGGTTTTGGCTTGGTTGGTGCTTAAGTCCTTTTTGTCAAATTTTGGGAAAAAAAAGCGCGGGTCGTGACGCTTAGGTCATTTGGGGTTTAAGGGTCACGTGGGTCGGACCCCAAAAACTCATGCTAATTGAATATACGGTCGCGAAGTTTAAAACCCCTTTAAAAGAAGCATTAGTTAATAGCCTTTTGTTTACGTCATGAGGAGGCGTGGGGTTTTTTTGGGAAACTCTAATTATAAGTATCCCAAAAAATTTTCCATTGCCCTTGTATGTGTCTCGGTAGCCGCCCCGGTTAACGCGGCGGGGCTAGGAATCCACGGGGCCCGAGTTGATCATGGTTTGAGACACGGTAATTGACAAATTTTTTTCAAGGTCGCTTTAAATTTGAAATAAATATGAAATTTAAAAAAAAAAATATATCGGTGAAAAACCCCAAAATACCTAAAAAAGGTTTTCTAAAAAGGGGGCGGGATGCGCCAAGAAGTGGCGCGATATTTGAAAATTCCCAAATGGTGACGAGAACACGGCAAAGATGACGGCGAAACTAAAATGGCGGCTAGAGCTAAAATAGCGCTCGAACAAAAATGGCGCTCGACCTAAAATGGCGCTCGACCTAAAATGGCGACCAAGATGGCGGCAAAACTAAAATGGCGCTCGAACGAAAATGGCGGCCAAGATGGTGGTCGACCTAAAATGACGGCTGAACTAAAATGTCGGACAAAATGGCGGCTGGAAAATCAAAATGGCGGACAAAATGGCGGCTGAAAATTCAAAATGGCGGACAAAATGGCGGACGGAAACACGTGACCGGAAACAAGATGGCGGCGGGAAACAAGATGGCGGATGTCACGTGACCTGAAATACGTCATCGCCGCCATATTGGATCCACTTGGATCCACCGTATGGTGGCCTCGTCCCCTTACTTTCCCTCTACTATCGTATGACCCAGGTACAAGCAGAGCAGGCCTTGTGTAATAATTTACACATGATGGACATGCACAGAACCCCACGCGCACATATAGAGCCTACACGGTAGAGCGCAGGTTCGACGCCGGAACGGCATTGCAGTCCACCCGGGCAAAGCACACGATGCAGCCAGTCTGAGATGTTAAAACTAACTTAAAAACTTATGACCGAGGCCACTACTTCTTACTTAAAAACGAATTTTCGGGTGAAACTTCCTCACCCATCATCAGGTTGATCATCATTTGTTTTTAAGTCAGTAGTGGCCTCGGTCATAAGTTTTTAAGTTACGTTTTAATATTGTTCCGGGCCAATAAGCTCTTTTTATAGAACAGTCTTAGATGCTCGCACTAACCACGCGCCGTGCGTAGGCGCGCTCGATGACGGACGGGCGACAAAACATCGCGGCTATGGGCAAGTCAGGCGATGTGTCAACCAGCGCACACTCTGGTACAGGCTGCGCGCGCACCCCAAGGACGACGCAGTCACATTTACCTCGCGCCGGCTCAGCCTCGGAGCTTGAAAATGCACGCGTCGAATTACCGCGAGATGCAAAAGGTGGCTCTCGCAGGAGCACAGCAGCTTCACATAAACATGTGACAGTACACCCCGTTACCACCTGCGACCCTGCTTCAATTTTTCATTTCATTTGTAATATTTATTAGAATCACTAATTATTCATGTTAATTAAGAATCCTTGTGGATTGGTTTTCTAATTGACGACATATCAGAATGAGGTATGATATGCAAATCAGCGGAGTAATGACCTATCCTAATTAGATGGGATTTGTCAAGGGTGGGACCGGACGAGTCCATGTAGCCAGTGGGCTAGGCGGGGGAGGCTTTGCCTGAGGGCTAGAAGCTTCTAGAACGTTCCCGAGGCCAGGGTCAAGGGACCGAAGAGGGTAGGGCAACGCGTCAGAGGCTTGGGTACGCGAAGCCCTCCACAGGGAGAAGTCGGCAGAAGTCTTTGGAACCCCGAGACGAGTAGTGGTGCGCATAGTGTCGTGATCGGTGCAAGTCTACGAATTCGTTCAAGTGCGGTTAAGGTCACCATGACCAACGAAAGTGTATTCCCGAGTATAGGGATAGGTGAGAGCGCGAGTTCAACCTAGTTTTCTTATCTAAATTTCGCCTTATCTAAAGAGTTCGTGGAGTGATAACTGCGCAGCATGTGTAGTCTAAACGACACGACGATTGACGACCACGGCAACGAAATGGCTAACCCAACTAACCTTAACCAATAGCCGAATCTCTTATCCAAACACCTAAATATTCTCTAACCTTTCCATGTTATCTTCCAATATAAGACCCGATACCAGGGGTCAAGCCCTCCACTACGAGCGAGCGTGGGTAATCTAAAAACCCACGTCACCGAGAACGTACCTTGGGATCGTTGACAAGCCAGAAGACGGCAAGCTTACGTCGCCAGACGCACCGCATGAGCCAGTATGCGAGGTCAGGTGCCCCACCGAAGAGAGCCGACGCCGCTGGAACGGCGTACCTAACCAGGGGACGCTAATTCGGCGCCATATCAACGCGTCGCGTCATCGGCTACCACGACGCGTCAGATACGACTTTCGTTCTTCATATCCGACAATCATCAGAGAAAGAGAGTGTTGAGTAGAACAAACCACATTATTCTTATAACTAGTATATAAGGCATCCATGTATTTCGCTAAAATCTTTAATTAATATTCAAGGCTATTGTTTTTAAGTTTGGATCCAACGTAAAATCAAATCATTTTTTCACGATATTTATGTATGTGTTGTTTAAACCAATTATACAACTGATTTCCAAGCAGCTATGTGTCCCGTTCAGTGACACCTAAATTCCCTAATGTCGCCTTTGTTATCCATAGTGTTCACATTATCATGCCTTCAGCCAATCACTTAATCATAAAGCTCCCGCCTATAATTAGTCATTACTAGGCCAGTGGGTGTACGCCACCCATTCCAGGAGGGACGGAGGACGCCGCCTTGCCGCACCCCCACAGTGAGGACAGTCGTCCTGGTGAGTCAGGGCTTTGGGATATGCAAATGTCCCTTGACCCTCAGTGGTTTGTTATCACCTCCTCATTGTGGGCCTCCGATGTCCGGTCATTTTATAAAGCCCTAATTAGTTTCGTGTCTGAGTTAGTAAAGTGCGCCCAATAATTTTAGTTCACTTATGCCAAAGGGCCTATGAGAGAGTGGAAAGTGACAAACATGTATGCCACCCAGAAACAAATCCTACTCTTGCGTATGTAAATTTTCCAATTAGTAATAGATATGATTAACTGTCAAAAGAAGCACCCCCTAATTTAAATATGCTTACCATAGATGTACATAAAAAACGTAGACATAAGAAAAAACAAATTATTCATTCGGCAACACAGATCGGCAACCCTCGATCCAATATGGTCAATCATGCGGACATCTTTCAGCCAGGACTCAATCGTTCCAGAGCTTATCAAATAGATCACATTCATGATATGCAAATTAATGCACTCAATGTCAATCAAGCAAGTAAGATGCCAAACATGGAAGAGATTAATAAATTAATCAATCGGCAAAATGACATTCGAAATAATCAAATCATGAATCACAAAAACAGTCTACCCCAGGGCAAAGGGTAAAATCAACATCGGGTCACCAAAAGACATTAGTGCCTTCAAGACGCCCTTCTCCGACTCAGCTTCAGGCGGGGGCGCCAGGTCTCAGCACCCCAGCCTGCAGCCTCGCCTAGCGCCTGCGCGTCACCACGGCCGGCGCGGCGCGACGCCAATCAGTCACCCGACGCGGTCACCCACCCCCACGACGCCTCAGTCAGGAGGGTCACCAACTCGGTCTCCAAAATCGGTACCAATGAAGTGGGTACTCTATCAATTCAGGACAACAAGCCGGATTCAACCTCATCAACCATAGAGGAAATAAAACAAGTAGATGAAATCTGTGACCTCTCACACCTTGCTCCAGGCATTCAAATGAGAACAAAGAAAATAATCTTTAAATATATCGATGCATTTCACTCTTCAGGCCAAACCATTGGGAAGGCTGTAGGAGTAGTGCATAAAATCCATACAGGACAGGCTCGTCCAATAAAACAACGGCCATTTAGGGTTCCCCACAGCTTGGAGACAATTCTAAAAGCCAAGATACAGGAACTCATGGACCAAGGGCTCATTCACTCCTTTTCAGATTGGAGCAGTCCTTGCTTCTTGGTGGTAAAACCTACCAAACCGGGCCAAGAAAAAAAGGGTTACAGATTAGTTTGTGGGTATGAAAAATTAAATGCTGTCCCTACTGCAGACAGTTACCTGATTCCAGCTATACAGGACATAATATGACATCTCCAGGGGTCTACCTTCTGGACTTTCTTGGACGTGAAAGATGCATACTTCTCGATACCTCTCGATGCCAAGGATAGAAAAAAGAGTGCTATAATCCTTCAGGACGCCCTCCTGGAATGGACATTAATGCCGCAAGGTCTTGCCGGGTTCCCTGCGACGTGGCAGCGTTATGTAGACGCCTCCTTTGCCGACATGAAGTACAAGTTCCTCATAATCTACTTGGATGACCTAGTTCTATACTCGAAAAATGTTAAAGACCACTTACAAAGGCTGGAAATGGTTTAGGAACGAGTACATTCTCTAGGACTTTAACTCAAGCCAAGTAAATGCCATTTCTTGCAGAAACTTATCGACTATCTAGGATTTGTTATTGACCAAGATGGACTAAAACTGTCACCCTCCAAAATTAAGGCAATTCGAATTATCCTAGGCCCAAGAATTTGAAACAGGTTAAACAGTTCATAGGGTTAATTAATTTTTCAGGACTCTTATCAAGGATGCAGCCAGGATTTACCTCCCCCTAACAACCTTAACGAGAAAGGACACGCCCTTCGTTTGGGGTGAGGCCCAGGAACAAGCATTTAATACCCTAGGCACTATACTCACTTCTGACTCAGTATTAGCACTACCAGACAGGAATAAGCAATACATTCTAACATGTGATACTAGCTTGGTAGCAACAGGTGCTGTACTCAGTCAGATGCACGGGGATGTAGAAATACCTGTAGCATTCTCCTCCAGGATTCTAAATCCAGCAGAAAAGAATTACGCTTCATGGGAACTCGAAACCTTGGGAGCTATTACGGCCATGGAAAATTTAGACAGTATATCTTTGGCACCACCTTCATCCTGAGAAGTGATCACAAACCATTAGCCGGCCTCCTTTCCGTGGCTAAATTAAACTCCAGGCACTCAAGATGGTCCTTGATACTATCTCAATATGATTTCCAGTTTGAGTACACTCCGGCTGGCAAATTGCAGCACGCTGACGCCCTCAGTAGAGTAGAGATAAATGCCATAGACGCACCTCAGTCGGGAGTGCCCACTGATGGTAGAGAAGACCCCCACTATGAGCCCATATGGGATAAATACAGATTACTCAATGAGCAGCGTAGATGCCCAGAACTGCGCACAATTATAAATGAACTTATTCAAAATGACAATTCTAGGAATGATTATGCTTTAGATCAAGGTCTTCTATACAAAATACGCTCTCCTGAAGAGCCTAATCATAGACTAGTTGTTCCTCAGTCTATGAAAATCACCATTTTAGAGGCTTTTCACGATGGCCCATTAGGATGTCACCGAGGTAGAAGACATACAATTTCTTCAATATTGTCAAAATTTTATTGGCGTGGAGCACATCGGGAAATAAATGATTATGTCAGAACCTGTCATAGTTGTCAAGAACGTAAAAATGTGCCACACCCCCATGAGGCACCCTTGCAACGCTACGAGGCGGTTCCTGAACCCCTCCATATCCTTCATTTGGACGTCACTGGGAATTTCAAAAAATCTTTAAAAGGAAACGTATGTACATTATCAGTGGTAGATAGGTTCTCCGGTTATCCCATTTTAGTCTCCATGCGAGACCAAAGATCCACCACTATCGCCTGTTAGTAGACAATGAATTCACCATTTTTGGCCTTCCCCAAAATATTATTACCGATAATGGAAAGTGCTTCATATCCCAAATCTTCAAAGAGACTACGGAAATTTTTAATATAAAACATCTCCGTATATCACCGTATCATAGTATGGCTAATGGCAAGGCTGAGCAAATTCATAAATCTATACATTCAATGATGTCTCACCTCACAGAAGATCAGCAACGAGACTGGGATGATTTTTTACCATTAATCTGCCTAAATCTACGCAATACAATCTCGCCAACGACAGGCTACAGTCCAGCATACTTAATGTTTGGACGCAATCTTCAGACTCCCGCTTTCACAAATTTCGGCACCTCGACCAACTCACTATAATGAGGATTTTCATTACCCCACTCACCTACGCAATGTACTCTCCACGGCGCACGCTATTGCAGCAGAAAAAATATACTAGCACAGCGCAATAATGAGTCTCGATATAATTAAAACATAAATGTATCTCCCCTTCGCATTGGTGACTTATGTTTATTGCATACGCCCGTACTCAAGGATACAATGCAGACAAATGGAATAGACCTTACAGGGGTATATGGAGACTTCAAAATATCACAAACAACGTGGTATGTACTATTGAGAATATTCATAATAAAAAACTTCAAAAGGTCCATATCCAATCGTTAAAAAAAAATATAACCCTCGTGACGCCTCCCTTCACGACAACTTAATACGTCTACCCACTCAGGAGACTAATAATTACTCACGCCACTCCATGGAACTGCGTCGCCAACGGAACACTACAGCCGACAATAAAGAACCCGGTGACGATACAGAACTAGATTCCACGGACAATGAGTCAGACGAAGGTTATGAACCAATCCACAGTAGTAGACAAATACGGGACCGCAATAAAAATCGATACATATCATTATAGAAATCTCACACCCACAAGAATTACGAATTCGGGCGGAAAAAGACAGACAAGAACGCTTAGCTTCATATGCATTATTTCCTTCCATTACAGACGATGCATTACTTTCGCTCCCGCCAATGTCCGGTCACACATATGCTAAGGACTACCAAAGTGCACAGATTAAGGACAGTGAAAATGCGAATAAAACGCACACTGAGGTCAGTGAAAATTCGTACAATTTACACAATAAAGACAATCAAAATCCGTACGAAATATTCACCAACGGCAATGCTAATCCGCATAAAAAATACATTAAAGACCGTAAAAACTCGCGCCAAACGTTCGCTAAAGACAGTGAAAATTCACGCACTATACACACTAAAGACGCTGGAAACGCACGCAAAATAGTGTCTAAAAATGAAAAATCTACGCGTCAACTAAGGAATAAGGACGGCAAAACAGCTCAAGAACAATTTGATCGGAGAAATAACATTCAGGTTATTGCCGGCACCTCAGGAATAAACTACACGCACGGCCGACCTCTCCAAACTCATGTAGGAACTGCACAGGTTCTTCATCAACGAAATATTCAACCACGCATCGAACCCAGTTCCTCTAGGCCCGACGTGCCTCAACCAGCGTCGCCTTTTCAACGCACTACGCGGTCTATGCGTAATGCAATTAATAAATTAATACCTTCACGTGTGAGCACTAGGACAAAGAAACCATCCCTTCGAGCACTTGAATCTAAGGACAGCCACTAGTGCAATTATTAATGACAGTTTAATAAATTTCATCACAAATAACAGAATCAAAACTAGGATGAAGATATACTCAACAATTTTCTTTACTATCAAGTAAAATTTTTTATTATGTTTCTTCTGTACGACGTGGATCAAACTATTTAATTCATTACGTCATTTAACAATTCTCGGTACACTTATGGAGTAATCAAGCTTGCACATGATTAAAACGGAATCACCAACACATGAAAATTTTCTTCAACTTCATGGGCAGCTAAATATATTTAGCTGGTTACTCATAGACTATTACTGATAAAATAAATAGATCAACTGATTCTCCCATCTCTTGCCAACGCAATAAAACTAATAAACAATGAATGAATGAAATAGCACATTAAATATTCAGTCAAACAAGCCAGCAGAAGCATTGAAATTACGGCTCGCAAATGACTACCAAACGCATATAAACTTAATCATGGTTAGCCACTAACTATTCTTAAAATAGTGATAATAAATATTTGAACAATAACTGTCCTCTTCACTCTAATTATAATACACATAACTTGAAAACAAAATTATTTACGGTCATAATGATGTCTCGGAACGCACAGTCATAAATAATTGTAGAACAAAAGGTATTGTTTTTGTATTTGTAAAATAGCAATTTGCGATTGTCCTACAATATCATTTGAGTTTACAACATAATATTTATTTTCACACCATCAATTTAGGCAACTTCAGAGACAAGTAAACAACACGTGTAACCATCAACTACGCGTACATTCCAAATAATTAGCTTACTCAAAAAAAAAACAACAAATAACATTCTTGAGATACGCGAGTAAAATTTTGTTCAATTGTGCTAGTGAAATTCTTATCATTTGCCTTGTCAAATTATTCACATGATAGATGTAATTATAAAGAACAATAAAATGCAACTAATAATGTTACCACATTTTATATCGATCAGAACCAGAAACAAACCTTCATATGGTCACACAGTATCACGGAACGCAGCAAGTATTAATTTTCTGATATAATTAATTTTGCCCACGGTATTTTTCTTATTGTAGTGTTCGCGCGTTTCGAGAATTTCAGTCTTATTCACTCGCTTACAGTAGTTATAAATACGACTAACGGTCACTATATTTGGAAATACACATTCCTTTTGGCAAATATTGTTTCAATGCTTTTCTGTTCTATTGTCTACTAACTAAATCTAAGTAAAATTTCTATGGAATATTTAGCGTTCTCATAGTATTAAATATCACGCAAAAGCTATTATTCATTTATGCAAATTATTGCGTTGTGTAAAACACGAAAAATTGTTTTTTTTTACCTTAGGTATCTTGACTTACCAACGGGTCACAGGGCTTGAGCGTAATTATCGCGTTAAAAACGTTTGTTCCCTGATAATACTCCCATCTTTTCTTGACGCCACCCTTCGCTAGTGATACCCGCGGCGGCCACATTTGATTGCCTTTTGGCATCCGTAGGACCTCTCAAAAAAAAAGAGGGCCTATGGATGTTTTCAGCACAAGCTACATGTTGTTGTATTACCTCGGCACAGGTGTACCCTCTAGACTCATAATTCGACATTCATGACGTCACTCGCGGCAATTTGGGTAATGCCGTACCTTGGGCCAGACATTCATCATTTCAGGCCAACCCTGGGACCTCACAAGTTTGGGAGAGTGCGACCTTGTGCAGTTCACTCACTTCAGGATAAGTATGCATAGATTTGGTGGCAGCACCCTTCTCGCATATTTACCCCCAAAACTCTACGTCGTTTCTGTTTTTAGAATAAAATTGCCTATCTACACATAGGTTACTGTCTAATACACCCGCCATGGTAATATATACAATTATAATAACCAATTTTCACGACTTATCGATTTTTTTTTATTAGAATCTAGGATACAAATCTTTGTAGGTTATCTACTCAAAATTTTGCAAGATTTTTTTTTAATGATCGCCTATGAAAATTTAGTAGAGCAGTACCGATTTAACTACAACTCACATTAAAGTTTACCTTTACTTTCAGCCATCCACGGGCGAGGCGATTACTTCTTCATAGCAAAGCCACCCCCCTAGAATTACAGGTAACTGTTAAACTTCATAGACCCTATACCACTTTTATATTCGAATTAATATAGTTTTCCAAAAATTCTTTCCGTCACATTTATTATTTTCTGTTATCCTTTCTCTCTTTTGCTACGCCACTAAGACTATCTCAACGGAAACACCCACCGTTCTCTCAGTTCGGTACCCTTTCATTCTCGCGCGCGGGCAACTCTCTTACAATTTTTTTTGTCCTGTTTCTGCTGCTAGGGTGGGTCTCCGTCTCTACGGCTATTCATGCTAATCGGGAAAACTGGGAAAATATTTTTAAAGAAAACCAGACGTTCCTTTTCACCGGGTTAACTTGGACTTTGACTATTGATTTAAATCTGACTCAGTTTACAGAGACTATAAAGACTTTATTACGAAAGTGTCAGCTTTTGACAAATTGCAAACAATGGTCCGCAAACCGAAGCTGTATATTTCTACAGGGATACAATTAATCAACTCATGCAAAAGGAGTCGCACATTTTGTCTTCACAGGCAACGGAGGTCCGCAATCCGCTCAATAACCTCTACAGAACACTCACCCCGGAAGCAAACCCCCTCCCCCTCACTTCAGGACCTAGGACCAAAAGGGCCCCTTTGGAGGTCTTTGGGAATTTATTCAAATGGCTGTTCGGGTCATTAAATCAACGAGATTTAGAGGCTAATAATCATCGTATTAAATCAGTATCCACCACCGCGCAGTCAATTGTGCACCTGATGCATGAACAGATCACAATCATATCGGATATCTCTCAAACGGGAAAGAAAAATACTAAGGATATCGTAACTGTACGAAAACTTATGGGCGTTATCAATGATCATATCAAAGATCTCGGATCACAGTTGTTGGACGCAAAAATAGACCATACTAAGTTCGTCACCTCCCTCTATATTGTCCAAACTAACTTCAAAAACAATTGAGCTAAGTCTTAATAATTACTTTACAGATATTTCGGAATTGGAAAATGCAATTTCATTAACATCTTTAAACAGGCTGAGTCCCTATTTCTAAACCCCCACGAGTTTACTGCAAATGTAAATCACCATTGAGCCTCATTTAATTCCTGACAGCAGTTTTATTACACCATTGACAATAGATAATAGTAAAATTTTTTATTCAGTGACGACTGCCCCATATGGCAGCTGTAGGGGATCAACTGAGATTATTTGTGCAGCTTCCACTCAAAGAGCATAATCGCTATTTTGAGTGTTAAAAAATGCATTCCCCTCCTTTACGTCCTTCCTGAGTCTCACACAGCCGTTCAAGTATAAGCCCCTTTCGATATTTAGCATTTACCGGATGGCGAATATTTTGTGGAAATGCAAGAGTCCGATCTAGCTCTATGCTCTAAAAAAGTTTTTACGATTTTGCTCCCCTATGAGAGCTATATACAAACGAAATCACCCTTCATGTCTTTATGGTTTATATACGGGTAATAAAGATTTAATTCGTACTCTTTGTGATAAGTACGTCATCCCGAAATTCCATTCTTTGTTCTATAAATCGCCGCAAGAGAATGTGTGGATCCATTCTGTAACTGAAGAGTTTTTAACTATCGTTTGTCCAAATCTGTACCAACAGGACAATGCTACAACCACGCACGTAATACTCTCAGGTACTGGTTCCCTAGTTATTGAACCCACCTACAGGGCTTACGGGGATGACTTCCTTTTGGCTACCCATATGGGTAGGCAATGGCATTTTACGCGGGGTCCCTCATTTACAGTTCCCCCCCTCCCCACTGTGCTTCGTCTTTTATCAAATCACTCCACGCCAACGCTTGAAAGCACCTTGGGAACTCGAGACCAGATTCAGGAAATTATCTCTCGCCTGGGACAAACTCACAGTAAAGATACGGCTATTCCCCTGCAAGTTTGGTCACAACATTTAGAACAAATATCAGCACCTATTTGGTATATGAAGAACCTACCACGCATTGGGCAGGAGGTTCCTCGATTCCCATAATTATTTTTAGTATAACGGTAGTGATTATTTGGAAATATAGGGCACCACTTAAAGTGTGGTGTTGTTCACGCCGTCCTTTGGCTCCGAAGCGCCCCACCCTCTCACCATTACGTCATCGTGGCGCCAGATAAAAACGAAAACTTCTAAAAACTGAGGCTGTAGAGATGGCGAGCGCTCACATGACAGCGCCCTCAAGATACCCCCCCATCTTACGCCTCCTCCCAGCCGGCACAAGACACGGTACTACTGCACGGAACACCGAGCGCTCACACTGACAGCGCATCAAGATACCCCCCCCTCTTACGCCTCCTCACAGCCCGGCACAAACAAGGCTACTACTTCACAGAACACCAAGGGAACCTTCATTCGCCCCACTCATCCCTTGTACCCAGGTTTTTGTAACCATGCTCTGTTTATTTTCAGTAAACAGGGAAAAACTCTCGACGAAAAACCTTCTTTCCAAAACCCAGGCTCAGTCTGGAAGTTTTTTGGAAAATTTGTTTCAGGCAAATGAGCTCGGTAATGTTGTAATCTACTCACCGCCACCCGGACCACAGCTAGATGTCCGAGTCGCTGTCACACTCGACTCCTAAGGCCCTGGCGGGCGGCGTATCGCCGTCCCCTAGTGGGTTCTCGGGCTTCCAAGGCGGCCCCCCGGCCTCGTGGTCATAAGGTCGGAGGCACCTCACAGGCCCCCGCCTCCAAATAGTGTGACGACCCCGGACGGTCCCCGGAACAGCCACTCAAATTTTCGCAGATGGCTGCGAACTCGTCCAGGGCACTAAATATTGATTACATAATATGTTTATTAGATTGGGGTTTTTCTAGAATAAGTGTTTTTCATAGTTTATTACAATAATATTTGGGAAATTTTATTTCATTTGCCAATGTTATTGAAAGGAAGGACAATTCTTGTTCTAACTAGCTTCCTCTATTTTGTTTATAGTATAGATTTTACTAATTGTCTTACTTCAAAACTACCCTCTCTGGGACGATCGTAACAGTAAACACTCTCAGTTTTCTAGCATTGTTTCTTCAGACATCACCTAGTGAACAGTTTACCTTCTGTGTTACAGTCGTTTATCGTCTTGACAGTTTAATTTTCATTCAGTGTGCTTACCACATTAGGGGGGGAAATTCTATAACTTGGGGAATTTATTAAAAAGGTTTATAGTTATATAGGAAAACGCTAAAGTCCCGCCGCGTTGAGGGATGAGTTTTTTAAAGGGTTTTAGTTTGCGTGGGATTTTTTTACTTTTGAAAGTGCTTTTTTTGCTGCCTAGATTGTAGGTGAATTTTGTCAAGTTTCTTTTTTTTTCTTGTCAATTTGGGTATTATTTACGTAAACAACTTATATTAAAAGCTTTATTTTTAGGTTTAGGCTAACTTTTTAAATTTTTCTTTAAAAAGTACTACATCACCATAACCTAATTTCCCATGTATTTTGGGAACGGTGGGCCCCCCCCTTTGGCAAAATTTGGGCCCAAATGGCACGAAAATATCGCAAAAAAAGTCAAAAACGTAAAATAAAAGCTTTATTTCTCTGATTCTGGCAATTTTTCAATTTTTTTCTTTCAGAAAGAAATACATCCCATTACCTTAATGTCAGTGAAATAAAACGTTGACCCCCACCCGTTTGGTCAGAATTTGGGCCCAAAATGGCACGAAAATATCCACTAAAAACGAAAAAAAATCGTAAAAGTACGATATTCATGAGAAATATTTCTTCGATTGTACCCAAAAACTTTTGGCAAGTCTAAGTTCAGAGAAAACAAAGGTCGTTCAAATTTCATCAAGATCGCAATCCCTTTTCCCCCGGGTAGAGAAAAAAACAAACAGACAGAAAAACAAAAAACAAAAAAAAAAAAAAACAAAAAAAAAACATCGGCTAAATTTTTTTTGGGGGTCAGGAAATTGAAGTCTTCGCTTCGCTCACCCAATCAAAAAATAATAAAAATAAAAAAAAAGGAAACATCAAACAAAAACAAAAAAGGAAAAAAATATAAAAATTAATCATTAATATATACGTTTAAATCGGGACTGGCGGCGGAACCGAGTTTGCCACGCGAGACGTTTTTCCCCCCGAGGAGCGGGATAAACGGTACATTTTTGGGCGTCCTCCACGAAAAGGATCGAATTTTCCCAATAAAAATACCCCCGACCCGAAAAAAAATTTCTTCCGGTCAAAAGTCGAAATCGCGAAAAAAAAAACCGTTTTTTTTTGGGATTTTTTTACTCGCGGTTTCCCGCCCAAAGTAGCTTTGCGCCCAAACGCGACGGGACCCACGTGTTTGAAAAACTGGTACGAGTAAGTGAAGGGTTCCGGACCAACTCCCAACTTTGGGCCCGGGGCGCGAAAACATTTTTAAAATTTTAAGCAAGGAAATTTTAAAAAAAACGGATTTTACTTGGAGCATTCCAAAAAATGTTTTTTTTTTTTTGACGTGTACACAATAGAATAAACTCCGGGCAATTTGGGGCAATTTTTGAAAAAAAAATTTATTCCTTTTTTTTGGGAATTGTTTGGATTTTCCGGTTTTCCCAAATTTTTGGAAATTTTTTGGGTTTACGGGAAGCCCAAAGTTTTTCCAATTTCAAAAGCCAACGAATTGGGTAACAAGTTTTTTTAAAAAAATTT